>JANHFT010007715.1:177910-190758 GCA_032467955.1 Pseudoxenodon macrops | reverse complement strand
ATTAGGCTAGAAACAACACCAGAATGTTTCCTTCCTGCCTTCCTTACAGGATTAGCCCTGTAAAGTGGGAAAAAAACAAAATGAGATTTCTTCCAACAACTGCTTCTCCAAACTGCTTAGAAAGTTAACAACCAATTCTCCCAAATAGGTGCGAACCGGCTGAATCCCACCCACTGGATATGCTGGTGTCGATGGGAAAATCCCATTTTTAAATGTTGTATTTTTTTTTAAAAAGGAATACAAATCCATTCTGCCACACAGCAGCCTGAAACGTTAAAACAATGCTCTATTTTTGGTTAGAGAAAAGCCTGTGTTTATGTTTACGCGAAGGAATATTGAAAACAAATACAAAAAAACAAAACAAAAATGTCCTCCCACGAATCTTCCAATTCCGTTTGCTGCAAAATGCGCAATCTCACCCTCGGTGAACATATGTGGAAAGCGAGGAGGGTTAGATGGATGGCGCAATTCCAAGGATGAGGACTATCCCAGTTTTGCTTAGAAACAAAAGCAACATTCCCATGTTAAAAAAAGAAAAGAATGAAAGAAAACTAGCCACACATGAAATCTGGCAGGGGTGTTTGTTTTGAAGGTAAGAAGAATTTGCTTCTTGGGAGGAGATCCCAAGGATGCTTGGATGGACTCTGTATCACTTGCTCTGAAATTACGTTCCCTTTTTTATGAGTAGATCGAGCAGATTGAGGGACAGAAGGCAAGGAAGGTCCTATTGTTAGGAGAAGGATAATAAATAGTTGAAATGGGAGCTGCTTAACTGAACTTACATTAGTTGACATGGTTACATGACACCTGTCCCATCAGAGCAGACATGGAGACGTGGTATGGGTTGTGGCTACAAAACAATATCACCAGGTGAGACCCAAGAAGAGAATGTCAGGTAAAAACCCAGATGAAATCAAAACTCCAAGACAAGAGGCTTCCTCAAGGTATAGATTTATTAAAGGTAAAGATTCCTCTTACACATATGTGCTAGTTGTTCCCGACTCTGGGGGGGCGATGCTCATTTCTGTTTCAAAGCCAAAGAGCCAGCGCTGTCCAAAGACGTATCCGTGGTCATGTGGCCGGCATGACTAAATGCAGAAGGTGCACAGAACGCTGTTACCTTCCCACCAAAGGTGGTCCCTATTTTTCTATTTATTTATTTTTTGTAGTTTGCATTTTTTACATGCTTTCCAACTGCTAGGTTGGCAGAATCTGGGACTAGTAATGGGAGCTGACTCGGTTATGCAGTGCTAGGGATTCGAACTGCCGAACTGCCGACCTTTCTGATCAGCAAGCTCAGCGTCTTAGCCACTGAGCCACCGCGTTATTAGGCATGTCATATTGGCACAGCTGGTGAAAACCCGACTCTGAAATTCCTGGGTTTTCCCCACCCAATTCAATGTCCAAAGTTCTTCCTTCCATTACACACAACCTTCACATGCCCCAATCAGATCACCTTCCCAGTCCCGGATAGCTCCCATCCATGCTCCTCCAGGTACTGGTGAGAGTGACCTTGGTTCCCAGAAGAAAGAATGTTATTTTGGCTACATATTCCTCCAGCTATCTCTACTCCCTCCTCCCGTTCCCACAGCTCTATTCAGGCTCATTGTGGCAACCCTGAAGACATTCCAAGATGGCTCTAGGGTTGGCACAGAGCCTTTTCTGCTGGGGCACCTGTCCCGTTGAACGTTATTTTTCCCCTGGACCTAAGAGAAAGGATTAACCTTCTCAACTTGTGGTCAAATAGTCCGATCTTGATTACCGCAATGGGCTTTACATGGGGTGGCCCTTGAAAGGTATCAGAAAGGCTCAATTGGTTGAAAATACAGCAGCCTGTATGGTTTTGTGCAAGTCTAGATTTTCACCTCTCTTTGCCTCCAGGTCCAATTCAAGGTGCTGATTGTCACTTTGAAAGCCCTACCTGGTGTTGGCCCAATTTACTTGAAGTACCATCTTCTCAGTGTCTGCTTTCACTTTGATTGCTTCTCAGCTTGCCAATGAACTATGGGGGAGACGGAAGGGGGAATTAGAATGGGGATTGTAACCATCAAACACTCAGCTGTGAGAACTAAGGTCACTTCAGCAAGTGTTTGCCAGAGTTTCCAGACATCTTCTCAGAACAATATTGTGACCCTTAATTGGACAATGTGACCTGTACTAATTGGAAGGAGGGAAGATTCTATTCTTTAGTTATGTTAAATTTATTTATTTATTTTATTTTGTTTGTTGGTCAAACATGTACAAGATAACAAGTATAGGTATGAACATAAACAAAGGAACAAAGGAAATAAATACAGACAAATCAGGACAGTAAGACAGGGATGGTAGGCACGCTGGTGCTCTTATGCACACCCCCTTTATGGACCTCTTAGGAATGGGGTGAGATCCACGGTAGACAGTTTGAGGTTGAAGCTGTGGGGGTTTGAGGAAGTAACAACGGAGTCAGGTAGAGCATTCCAGGCATTGACCATTCTGTTGCTGAAGTCGTATTTTCTGCAATTGAGTTTGGAGCGGTTTACCTTGAGTTTGTATCGATTGTTTGCCCTTATATTATTGCAGTTGAAGCTGAAGTAGTCATTGACAAGTAGGACATTGTAGTAGGATTTTGTGCACTACGCTTAGGTCAGACCTTAGGCGGCGTAGTTCTAGGTTGTCCAAGCCAAAATTTCAAGTCTGGTGGCATAAGGTATTCTATTATGAGCAGAGGAGTGGAGTATTCTTCTCGTGAAATATCTCTGGACTCGCTCACTTGTATTAATGTCCAATATACAATTGTATGTCCTAGTTTGCAGTACAATGTTACTGGAGAAGAAGCTTCACAAAATTAGGTTAGCAACTCTTAATGCCTTTTTGGCAATGCTGTTACAATGAGCTCTGAGGCTTAGATCTTTTGAAATGAGTACCCCTTGACAGAGTGAGGGTCATCTACGAGGTCATATCCACCCAGTTCGTATTTGGTGTTCTGATTTTTGTTGCCCATGTGTAAGGCAAAGCATTTGTTAGTTGAGATTTGAAGTTGCCAATTGTTCGACCATTCTGACACATAGTCAAGGTCGTTTTGTAGGGCAGCAGTATTGTCAGTGAGGTTAAATAGTTTTATGTCATCAGCGAAGAGGACACAGTTGCTTATAATATTATAATTTACATAAATGACAAAGGTCATTTATGTAAATTAGAAGAAGAGTGGGTGCTAGAACCCTGCCTTGGGGGACACCGCTGTTTACTGGGTGCAAGGTTTGATAGGGCACTCCTTATTTTGACTATTTGTTGCCTGTTTAACAGGAATGCAGCTATCCATTTATACAGTGATCCAGAAATGCTGTAAGAACGTAATTTTAATAGTAGTTTGTTGAATCAAAGGCTTTGCAGAAGTCTATGTAAATTGTGTCTACCCTGGTCAAGTTGTGTAGTCCAAATGTTTCTGCAGTGTAGAAGTTGAAGATTACAGAACAATTTTTTTCTTAAACCAAGCTGTTTGTTAGAGAGAAGATTGTTTGTCTCTAAGTGGAGGGTAATGGATTAGTTGATGATTGATTCCATGACTTTGCAAGTGACACAACATAATGAGATTGGTCTGTAATTTTCAACTAGGCTTGGGTGTCCCTTTTTGAAGATAGGAATGACCGTGGCTAATGACCATAGGTTGGGCAAAGAGCTGGTTCTAAAAAATATCTCGTAGATTGTGCATAGTGGTTCAGCTTTGGCAGTGGAAATCTTTTTCAAGAAGTAGGGACATAATCCATCAGGGCCAATAGATAGTGCCTAGTGCCTTTTCAATGTAATCTTCTGTAAAATCAATATGTAGCAGATCGTTGCAATTAGTTGTGGTATGACTAGGAAATGTGGGGCATGAGCCATTGCTGTTGACAAAGACTGAAGAATGTGTTGAAAAGATTGACCTTAACGGCTTAATCATTACAGTCTTTACCACTAGGCCCTTTTAGGGCATGGTTGTCGAGTTTTTAAGTTTGGTAATTACGAAATTATAGAAGGCGCGGGTGGATTTTGTGTGTAACAGCTTTTCCTCTTGTTTGCAGTAGTAATTGGTGCATTCCTGCCTTTATCTGACGGCATAAGTTTTGTAGCGGCTTTTAAAGTTAGGGTTTGTAAGTCTGATTTGTAAGTCAGATGTCATAGGAGAAAAGGCGCATCTCCTGCGTACATGTTTATGGAAATACAGTGTTAGTAAAATATATCTATGAAAAGGTTTGTGAATTTGCAGTTACTGTCAGAATAAAGCAGTGGGCAGCTGTGTCTGGAGGATATTCTAGTCTGCCTCCAAATTCTAGGAAAACTTCAAAGGAAAATAGGTGAATACTCCACTAAAAGGAGTGTTCCAATGCAGCATGCAGCACATAACATCTTGTGTCAGTTTCTTAAAAGCTTTATAAGCTGCATATCCTCTGTGTTTGCAGTACATTTGATAAATCAAAATTATTCTGCTGATCTGAAGGGAATAATTATGGGAGTGGGCTTGTTTTCTATTTGGGCCTTCCTTCATTTTCTGACGGCTGAAGACTGTGGAACAGGCTGTATTCAAACATATTTTTTTTCTTTCTTTCATCCCCCTCCTCCTCCTTTGTCTTGTCGAGGTTTGTTCCCAACCATCTGAACAAATCACCAATTAAGCAGCACAGCTGCAGGGCTTGTATGAACAGCTGGAGAGACTATCCAGCCGTCTGACAGAGACAGGTGTTCACAGCTGGCTGGCAGCCCTCCCCTCCCTATCCCTGTGCACAGGTATCAGGTGTTAGGCAGCTGGCATGAGATAACAGGCTGGGGGCTTTTCTCTCTCAGGGCCCCCTTGCCTGCTGCTGAAGTGCCAGATTGTGCTGCATTAGAAAGATAGCGATGAACAGGAATGGCCCATTTCTGTATGAAGCACTGTATTGGTCCCCTAATATTCAAGGGGTATGTCACCAGATTCCCTGTTTCGTATCTGTTGAGAGAGCATTTTGTAACTCATAATCATATTTCCCGAGGTGTGGATGCTTTTAATCAAGATCAATCCACAGTGTAGATCTACAAATGCACACACAAAAGAAATCCATGTGTAGATTTTAAATCAGCTTTGACATTACATCACCTATCTGTATTGTATTTCACATGAAGTGAACTGCCCAAAGACAGATGGTTTATTATAACAATGGTTTGTGTGTGCATTAGGGTGGAGTCTAGGGATGAGTCCAAGAACCAACAAATCATGATACTCCAGGGCAGCAGCATCAGAGCTATGAACAGCAGCTAATTCTAGCAATGTACGGTTAAATGTTGCAATGTTTCTAGTTCTAACTATGCTGTCTTGTCCTTTGCTTCTATATTCCATTCCACATTCAGGTCTTAGTAATTGACTTTTAACCTTTTCTAAGCATATTCTATAAGGTAAGGCAACCTTTATTGTTATTGTGTACACTGGCACACGTTAATAATGAAATTCTGTTGCCTGCTCTCAAAAGAAAGTATATATCTACCCGTACACATACATAACACACATATGAATAAACATACCTAGACCCATATATATAGAGATATAGATAGATAGATAGATTGATAGATAGAGATAGATAGATAGATAGATAGATAGATAGAGAAAGAGAGAGAGAGAGAGAGAGAGAGAGAGAGAGAGAGAGAGTTCACAAGATTGATAACTATATGGAACAAAACTATGACTGAATCTAGATGTTGTGCTTCGGATACCACAAAGCCTCCTCCCAGAAGGTAATAAGGAAACCGGTCATGAAGATGATGTGTAGTATCCCAGACAATACTATAGACCCTGCTCAAGCATCGCTTATATACTATGTCCTAGATCAAAAATGTCAAACTGAAGGCCCATGGGCCAGATACCAGTTTGCGATGTGTTTGGATCTCATCCATAGGGCTGCCCTGGAGATGGTGAGGGGCCAGCCCCTGATGCCTCGGCCCTGGCTCACCCCAGCCAGGTGCTCTCCTTGACACGTGCATAGGAGATGGCGAGCACGCGGGGGCTGAGGGAGCCTGGCAGCAGCTGCAGCTCATTGGCCCCTTGGCCACTCATTGGCTGGCAGAAACGTCCAGCTAGATGTGAGCTCAGGACATCCAATAAACTGTGCTCAGCCCTGCACCACACTCGCATACTTCAGGGTCCCACAGCCCATTCAGCACAGGTGGGTCCGAGCACGACAGCCATTGGGCCAACCCTTCAAGCGCTAGGCGGAGACAGAGACACGAAGACGGAGGCATGCGATCTGGCTCATCGGATGCATTGGGCGACCGCCTGCCCTGTCCTAGCCACGGCAACCTCAGGCAAAGACTGGGGGGCTGTGGCGAGGCAACCTAGCCAGTCATTGTCACTGCCACTTCATGGCCCCTGCCCACTCGGCCTCCGCCATCCAACCTTGTGCTTCAGCTCCAGCCGCACATATAGGATGAGCCTTCCACTCGCAGCTATACCAACAGCCCCAGTGAACGGTTGGGGAGCGTGGAGATGGAGAGTTCCCATCCCCAAAAGGCAGCTGGGACTCCTTTCCCTGCCCTGCCTAAGCCCAACCCTGGAGCTGCCCTCTGCAGGAGTTGGAATGCCATTCAAGGCTCGCCCTCTGATCCTGCCTTCTGTTTCTCGGTCCATCGAGGCTCTATCCATGGACATGTAACTGGACATGTTCCGAGCTTCCCAGTGCTAAAAGTTGTTCCGGCATCTTTTGAATCCCATCAGCCGGTCTGCATCCAAAGGAGCCATTTAAATGAGGGGGGTTGAGGAGCAAGAGGTCAAATCAGAACTGGGAGGTTCTGGACCCTGAGCATCACTCAGGTCTACTTTAATCTACTTTTATTGAGATTGGCTGCAATAATCAAAATTTTCAAATCTGATTACGCTGAACCTCCTTATCCTCCTGTGAATCAGGTAGGTAGCTATCTGAGCCACTTCCAAATTTTCTTTTGTAGTTCTGGACTTTAAAAATCCTTCAGTCCCTTTTGCCTAAGAAGACGTTTCTCCACTGTCAGTCAAACCAGCCACGCCCACCGAGCCACTTCCATCTGGCTCTTTGAATGCAACCATAATGCTGATGTGGCCCTCAATGAAATTGAGCTGGACACCCCTATCCTAGATAGAAGGAAGTGAACTACCAATAATCTTTTCTACTATCCTCACCACTCTCTGCACCACTTTTCTGTCTGAAGCAGTAATTCTTCAAAACCAGACAGTAATGCAATATGACAGGATGCTCTTGATCATCCATCCATAGAAAGAACAGGGGAAGAAAGATATTAAATTCTTATTGAGCTCTTTGTGCACTACCCAATAAAACCTCCTCTCTAGGGTTGGGGGAAGGAGTTGTATTACTGCTGATCTTGAATTCCACTAAATCTGGTAATATTTTCCTTTTACATGTGGATTGGTAACATTTAATTATATTATTAACCACTTTCAGAAACTGAGTTCACTGTTAATAAATAACAATTAATAAGGTGCTATTTCATGCAGATCTTCTGTGCAAGTCTGAAGGTTGGGGTAGCTTCTTTAAGAACAGAATGCTGGGTATGTCTTTTTATGTCCTTAACATACAGGAAATATGTTTGGCTTGGATAATTCCAACTCCTGCATAAATCAAGTATAGAAATGAAAATTACGGTAGCTATATCAATTAATAGTAAATAATAAAACAGCTTTGCAGATTAAACTTGCAAGCCTATTTAATAAATATTTTGATATAATGAGAGATATATGCTGATGACAGCAGTATCTATTGAAATCAAACATAGTCAAGCTATGAAAAAGAGGCATTATTCACTAAACAGCTGCCTGGGGGAAGAAAGTAATAAGTCCTTTGACTTGAAGAACCTTAAGAACATATCACAATTTCTAAATTGTGGCTGGCCAAATGAAATGATCTGACCATCTCTCTGACAGTTCAACATTTTGTTCTTGAGTATACCCAACTATTTCTGAATACATCCAAATTGCAATCACTTATCTTTAAAGCTTTCAATTCATATGGCATTCTTCCATATTTACATTTTACATATTAAAGTTTGAATTGCTTGATTTACTTCTTATTTGTTGATAATTTATATGGACACTTTATAGACTGGATATAGAATCATTTTGTCCTTCATCTTGTTGAAAATATTTCTTTATTTCTATTGCACTGCTGTTTATGGCAAACTCTCTTTCTCCTTCAACAATGCTCTGACATTTTAATTTTTTCCTCCTAAGATATATTTCTCCATTTTCAGGACTGGCATTCACATTTTCTCTCCCATTCCCATTGCAAAGTATTTCCCCTTTGCAAAATACGAACATTTCCAATTTCAACTGCAGAAGTACTCTTAGTCAGTTGCAACTTTTTCATTCAAAGATAAAATTACTATGTGTATTTGTCTATTGTATGACACCAAGAATATGAAAAACAGTTCAAATTCTTCAACCTCCATCATCAGTGTATCAGTCAAAACTGAGTCCTACAACAATGTTAAAGTAACATTTAAAATGTTGGGATTTTTTTTTCTTCGTAGCATTTTCCCACAAATGCAGGATCTACTTTTTTTTAGATCAATGAAGTGTTGATCCATTGGTTGTGATAGAAAGTGACCGATTGGCTTGTCTCACCCAAGCTTGGTGTCATGGATTGAAAGATAGTGACTGGCTCAAAATTACCCAACTGGCTTTCTTGCCTAAAAACTCATATTCTCCTGGTTTCTAGACTGCTACCTTAACTATTAGAACTATTACGGAATATCTTATAAGGCTCTTAATACTTACGGTATATACTGTATTATAGTACAAGGATATTAAGCCTTGTAATATGTAAGAAAAAATATTATTGATAATGACAAACACATTACAAGATTCCTTAATTATAATGTACTTATACTTTATAATGTACTCTAGTGTACTTATTTCATAGAAGCAGACTAATTATATCCTTGAGATATAACTGCACAAGCTGCTTGTTCCCGTGTCTGATTTTACTGAGATTTTTTCATTAGTCTTGTGAGAGGTCATAACATACAATTCTGCACAGTCGTTTAAATTGCAGGCTGATCTTCTTTCCTCTTTTATCAAGACCCAGTCCTACCACAACCTGGTATATAACATAGAAAAATTGGAATAGCTTGCTTGGTTTCTCAGATTTGTACAACATACAAAGTTTTTTTGGGAGGGAGAGGTAACCCTGTGATTAAATATATTAAATAAACAAACAGATAAATAAACTGAAAACAGACATGTGCTTGGCAATTTGGTTTCCCACCTTGATATCTGCCCCATCCCCAGTGCTTCACAGAAGTGTATCAGTCAAGCCAAGAGAGCCACTTTCACATAGTGCAGAGTTCCTCAACCTCTTTGTCTTTGCAGACTGGCAGGGGAGGGGGAGAAGGACAGGGGATGGTTCCACGTGAGGAGCAGGCAAGTATGCATGCACAGCTCCATTTATGTAAATGGAACACACACACGCTTGCCCACCACTTCCAAGGCCCAGTTCCAAAAGGCTCAAGCTCCAGTGGTGGGCCAGGGGCTGGGGACCCCTGACATAGTGGATAAGAAACTGGGATATGGTGAGCTCTAGCCATGGAAGCTGGAAACATGATTTTACACCAGTCACTCTCTCAGACCAACCCAAACCCAGGAGTGTACACTGCCTTAAGTGATAGAAAATAGAAACAGAATCTAAATCTAATAAGTAAACAATAATTTCTGGGTAGAAATAGGAATCAAGAGATTCAAGAAAATACATCAGAAAAGTATTTCAGCTGTGCTGATCAATGAAGAAATAGAAGAAGATTATTTCTGGAAAATAATAAATTTCAATTGTTCTTTTGTAAATTATTAAGAGTTGTTTTTTTTCATGTACCTGTGCCTTTTACTATTTAGTTTTTTCACTTTTTGGCTATTATTAGTTCTGGCACCCAACTAAGGCCTTGCTCAAATGACGTGACAAATCTATGTCTTTGCAGGGAACTGTGGAGCAAGCTTAAACAGCCTTTGAACAAATTTATATTGATGTTTAATAACTGTTAATTCAAAGGAAGAGTAGCATTTGTCATGCAAATAAGCATTTTCAATCGCATGGCAAATTCCACTGAAGCAAGACTGCTTTAGAACAAAGGCAAGAAACTGCTCTGGTGCAGGGCTTTGAAACCCCTAATAAGCATTCAGATTACATCTTGTCACTGAGATATAACAAACTTATATGTGCTCTAGGACAAGGAAAAGTGAGTAGCAGAGATGGGGGGAAATCTAGAATCTTGAAAGGAAATAAAGTGTTGCAACCTGATGGAGTCAAAACACTAATTTATTGCACACCTTGATTGATGGATCTAAGTCTTAGCAAGTGATAGAACCTGGCTAATCTAGTCTGCGCTTGGAAGCTAAGGATGTGTACTTGAATGAAAGACCAAAAGGGAATTCCAGGGCCATAGACTGGAATACAAGTAAAACAAAAAGCAATCCTGGAATTAGGCTAAGGCAGCCACTTCTGTATGTTGTGAAGATGTATGTAGATTCCACAGGGGAAATAAATCTGACACAAAGGAAATTTTATTTACTTTTATTTTTATTTTATTGATGGAGGTACCTCAGAGACACATGGAGATTGCTCTTAATAGTATATATTAAGTGCTGTAGAAATAATGAATAATAATGCTGTCTGTCTATCTACATCTACTTCACTGTTGGCTTTTATGCAGAATAGACATGTGAGCTGCTTCTTTAACCTGTTCAGTGACAGGTAGAGAAACTAAAAATTGAAAGCAGCTGTTCCCAATATAATCCCTTAGATCTGTTGTAGAACATAAGTTGGACCACAGAAGTGAATGAAAGAGCATGGCTAACTACTAATCCATCTTTCCTCCACCTGTTAAACCATGAACTTTCTCCCTGATTCCTTGCCAGGACCGGCTTCTTTAAAGAAGTCAGGAAAGCTGGATTTCTGCAGTGCCCTGTCCTCCCACACCACCTCCCCGAGAATGGCTTTCACCCACCACCCGCTGCCTGTCCTAGCAGGAGTCAGACCAGGTGAGAACAAAGCCATTTTCTTAGGGGGGCGAATGGGTGGATTGTGGGCAAGACGGGAGGCAAGGGACAAAGTTGTCTCCTTGGTAGGGCATGTCAATAGATTCAACCACCTTGGTTCTGGCAATAGTCTCTTGCTGTCTCTTTTTCTCTCCTTTACTTCCTCTGTCTTTTGTTCCCGTTTTCTTTTCTTTTCTTTTTGCCAAAATGGCTTAACACATTGATTACAAGCTGCATTCTCAAGAATTTATCCTTAAGATGGCATATAAAGAGGAAAATTTTGATAAATTAGATGAACTTGAAAGCCACAGCACCAAGTTTGAATTGATAGCAGTGCATAGATGGACTGAGATCCAGTTTAATATATATAGCTTCAAATGCTCATTTGAAAATGCTTTGGAAAAGGAGGCTTCAGAATGAATGGACAACTACATTTAAATATTTCATTAAAAAAACTAGGATATTTAAAGGTTGCATCAAGAAAGGCAAATCTAACTTATAGACTACATTTGATACATTGAGAGTTGTCAGATTTCTAGTGGCTTATTGTTTCAAGCTGAAATCCTTATCCTTGCTTCTCTGAGGTGTGCTTGAAATTGAAGTAGAATCCTAAGCCTCATGAAAGTGAAAATGACAAATATATTTTCAGTACATTTCATAAAATCTTTTAAAAGTCCATATTTCAGTATATTTTGAGAGTCTGTTTGGAGCCTGAATGGCTACACTTATTTCACTTCTAAAATTATTTTTTATTATTTTTATTTTTGTTATTTTTATGCTGCACTTCCAAGTCACTTTCACAGGGTGATCTTGTAATGAAAATAGAAATAAAATACTACAACAAAAGTAATGAAATGCATATCATAAAATAACAGCATTAAAATGAAAACAGCAGATGGGAAAATGTAATGAAGTCCAATCATTGGAGAAAAAAATACCAATTTAAAATACTTAGGGGATTTTAAAAGATTTTCCCCCTGGCATTAAAATCCCGTCAGAGCAGGCAGAGAACCCTAGGGTTTCAAAAAGCACAGAAAAGACACTAGATTTGTCTTCTAGCTGCCATTTTTTGTGACAGTGAGGTCATCCAAAGAAAAACATCTAAAGATGTTTTCATTGTACAGGTAGTGTCATAAAGAAATAGGCATTTCAAAAATAAATGCAATAATTTATTGAAGGAGAGAGGAAAGGAAGGAATCCCTGAAGATTTTAATCTGCTAGTCATAATTGACTATAGGGGTTGCCACTCATCTCCATTTCAAGGGCCAGTGAGCCAGCACTATCCTAAAATATTTCCATGGTCATGTGACCAACATGATGTCACAAAGCGCTGTTTCCTCCCCACTGGTTCCTATGTATCTACTCACATTTGCATGTTTTCAAACTGCTAGGTGGTTAAGAGCGGCGGCAAGAACAGAAGCTCACCCCATTGCGTGACCCTTGGGTCTGAAACCCAATACCTACCTAACTGCTGAGCCTTTGCACCACCCCTAATTTCTTGCTTGACCTTTTCCTTGTTTAGGCCATATTCAGCCTTCAGCCAAGGCATTTAAAGTTTGTGTGCTTAGATCAAATGAGCAGAGAATCTGTTTCAGTGTTATTTACAAATGCCTATGACTAACGTTTAGGAAAAACCATGATACAGGTGTATACGCTGGAGGTATTTAGTTATATTTTTTGCAATCAACCATAAGCATAAAGTTTGAAGTTTAGGGATGATATCACAGGTATTGGTGTCTGGCTTTTCTTAGGATGATATTGTGGTTTCTAATTAATAGTGACTTTATATCACTTACAGTGATGTACTGCATTGTCAGCTGTTTTGTACGGAACTGTAGAGGTTGCACATATGTGT
>JANHFT010007715.1:160800-173508 GCA_032467955.1 Pseudoxenodon macrops | reverse complement strand
AATGAGGACCCAGATTGTTGGGGGCAATATGCTGACTCTGTAAATTGCTTAGAGAGGGCTGTAAAGCACTGTGAAGCGGTATATGAGTCTAAGTGCTATTGCTACTAATTTAATAATTGCAATGATTCACTTAACTGTGGCAAGAAAGGTGGTAAAATGGGGCAAACTTATCAACTATCTCACTTAGCCACAGAAATTTTGGGCTCAATTTGTGCTCATAAGTTGAGGACTACCTGTACTCATTAATTTCAGTCCTGATTTTATATTCTCTAGTTCTGTCATTAACACCTAGTTCAGAACAAGGTGATCTGATGAATCTTCCTATGCAAAGAATTGCCCAACAAATACACTTTGATTTTGCAGCCCTGCAGTTATCATCTCTGAAAACAACAAAACAGTTTGTTCAAATCTCTGGATTTCCCTTACAACTGTTCACTCAGTAAGCTAGTCCAAGAACAGATAATTGGAAATTGGCTTGGGGTGTCTAAATTAGTGAAAGAATTACAGCTCATTCCCCTTTTCTATAAACTTAATTTCTTACCCTCCTTCTAGTTGCCCAGTATAGCCTCTATTTTATTGTTATGAATATCCGCTTTGCTCTTGTCCTGATTCCCTATTCCAATTTCCGCCATCTGCCTAGTGTATAACTCTGTGTAGGAGGAACTTCAGCCACATACAGTAGGAGAGAGTCAATCCCCAGTACACAACAGCTGGTTTCTTGGCTGATTTCCCTCTTCCCTTTCCATTCTACAATGTGCCAGTAATTCCCAAAGAGAGGAATATGTTATGCACTTTTGCCCTTTTACACTTGGGTGTCAGTTAGAAGTAATTCATTTTAATGTACATTATGCTTTGTAGAACAGTTTAAGAGAAAAAAGATGGGTTACTAATGAATTAGAAGATGGGAGTAGAAGGGAGGCATTCAAAAGAAGAAAGAAATAGATGAGAGCATAGTAATAACTTTTACTTCATTTTGATTAGGTTACCACTCTGAAATAAAGTACATAAGAAATGAGGAAGGGGACATCAATAAAATTTAGTAAAAATGTCAGAGGTATAAATACATGTTCAGAAGTAAATGTATACCCCATTTTTACTGCATGTATATGTGCATGATACATACATGGTTGTTGCAAATTCTGGATGTATAATGCATGCAGCTCAAACCTGCTTGCGCATCTTTGCAAATGCTAACCTCTTTTGAAAAAGATAAACTACCACTCCTTGTTGGAATTGTGATAATCCTTAATTGTAACAGCCTTGTAAATAAGAATATGGGGATAATTTTTCAGCAGAGGCTTTGATGGTATAGGTAGCTATTGGGCTGTGGAAGCAGCATGGCATGGGGGTTGTTACTGACATCTCTTTCTGTCACTCACTCTTTCTTTCTCTGTGCTTCTCTCTCTATTTCTATCCATCTGTCCTTACACTCTCCAGGAAGCCCCCGTGCCACAGCGTCGGCCCTGCACTTCCCGTCAACTTCCATCATCCAACAGTCCAGCCCCTACTTCACACACCCGACCATCCGCTACCACCACCACCACGGCCAGGACTCGCTGAAGGAATTTGTGCAGTTTGTATGCTCGGATGGCTCAGGCCAGGGCTCTGGGCAGGTAAGCACCTCGCACCTTAGCCCAGGGATGCCAGCCAGTCCACCAGAATCCTGCCTTACAGCCCTTTTCTGCCTCTTCTCCCTCTCTGTCTCCCTCCCAAACACTGCCTGCCTGCCTGCCTGCCTGCCTGCTTGCCTGCCTGCCTGCCAAAGGCATAGGGAAATATGTGGTACAGTAAGCTGTATTAACTAGTTCTGTGAGTCTGGCAGAATGGGCCTTCTTTCCTTGAAAGACTGATACTGGCTTGCTCTTGGCATCTTACCTTTACCTCAGAAATTAGAATTACAAGGCTCAACATTCAGGCTGAAGAAAATTAACTTCAGGGCAGCCAGAATATTTTAAAAAAAAGGATAGATGAGAGAGATGCAGCATATTTAAAAGAGAACTTTCTCTTCTGTTTGACCTTACATTGGAACTGACTTCTACAGAATGGGCAGGTATAGTCCAGCCAGGTTTTTACTTTCCCTATAATCCGATTTCTCTACCCCGATTCTGTCTGCACCTTTTTTCCAAATAGGTTTCTGAAGTGTTTAAAGTCTTCAGAGCTCTGAACAAAAGAGAATCCCAGAGGGTTGCACTGAGCACATTCTAGAAAGTTTATCTTTGTGACATTTGTGAAAGTGACATGAATGACAGGATCCAAAGATGTTATGCTTTGCAACATGGAAAAGAACTTATAAATCTGGAAATGGGAATTTTTCAGAACACCCTAGAGTTTTGAAGTTTATGATCTTTAATTATATTTGGGGGGGAAGGGAAGAAAGAGGAAAATCAACAAACTTAAATATTAAATGTTGAGGCAAGGGTAACTTTCCCCCCCAACTTACCTAAGTAAATTGGATTGTACTTAAATATTGGTTTTAATATACTCTCAACAATATGTTTGGCTCAGTTTGAGCACTCCTATTGAAAGCCCCCCCCCAAATGACCCGATAGATAATAATCCAAGGTTCTGATATTATAAATAAGCATACCTCCTCAATAATCTCTTTATAGCCAACCTCTATAAGCTGACAAGAGTCTTGAAAGAGAACCATTATTTATCTTTAACATCTTCTCCCCACACGGGATGAAAGTATTAGACCATAGTAGCTTCTACTCCTAAAGCAATTTAATGCCAGTGGTGTACAAACCATTTAATATGGTAAGCCACCTTGAGCCTGAAAAGTAGGCTACGGACAAATTATTGTAATAAATGAATAAAAACTAAATTGCAAAAATCCAGGGGCGCAAGTTGATCACAGCTGAAACAGAGGAATTTGTTAACCGTGGCTTCTTGGGAACAGTAGCTGTCACCTCTATTTCTTTAGAGGGAAAGAAAGTCAGGAATGGTTAACATCCTATGAGAAATTACTGTTTGCTGCTGTTTTTGTTTTATTGTAATCCATGGCCAGGAATTTTCTAAAATATTAATGCATCAGTAAGTCCTATTGCAAAATGTCTTGTAGAAGTTTCCTTTTCATGGCAGTTGTTAGCCTATTATTTCCTGATCAGTGTGATTAAAAGAACAGTTATGAATTGGCTTTTTTTAATTAACTTTTTTTTCCTGTCCAGATTATGAATGTACTGAATTCCTGGATCCTTGATTTTTCTTTCCTTTGTGTTATAGTAAAATATTTCACTACCCAGAAGAAGAAGAAAAACCAGGGAAATCAGTCCTTTTACATACACAAAGATCTGAAATTTCTTGTTCATAATTTGTTTACAGTTTCACTGAACAGGATACAATGACATAAACTGAAATTTCAAACAAGCAGCTTTTTAAAAATCACTCAGCCTGAAAAGCCTCAGCAGTGAATTTCCGGTCTAAAGTGGAAAGTTTGATGATGGTGCAAAAGTATTTTATAGTACTACTCCCTCCAAAAATTACCAAGTAGTTCTTAAAAAAACCTCAGGAAGACAGCACATAAACTAATTCAGTGAAGTCTGACCATAATATTGATGATTTTCCCATAAGAAATAAATAAACCCCAAATGGCTTTATATGGATAATAAGCTAGTATTGAAGCAGTTCAGCTGGCATTGAGAAGAGCCTTCAGCCATAGACAGGCCCATCTAAACTAAAAAATGACAGACTCATTAAGGTTCCTTACCCTGCTTTGTTGTTTACTCCAGCATAGCATATTACTCAGGATAATTATCCTGCCTTAAATCTCACTCACTGCTCTGGAATAAAGTAATTCCAGAGATCAAACAGTACAGTTGTTAGTAGAACTGGATGTTGCTGGCTTATGGTACTTTATTGTCATTCTTAGACTTAAGTAATGATTGAATTTTATGTTGGTTCCTGGTTTGTAGATTATTGGTCTGCCATCGAAAATCTAGATATTTCTGCTTCTGAATCTCTGAGGACTTTGACCAAGCCTGGGAAGGCAATGGTTTACAAACTGCATGAAGTCTGGGAGCAAGTAGATTGATTGCAGAAAAATCATGGGAACACATTAATTGTGGCTTCTTGGCAAAGGGAACCTCTGTTCAGGAGCTGGTAAAATCCCCAACAGCTTGCCTTCAGAAATCATGGGGGATCCACCACTGAAGGTTTTTAAGAAGTGACTGGGCAGTCACTTGTCTGAGATTGTATAGGTTCTCCTGCTTGAGCAGGGGGCTGGACTAGAAGACCTCCAAGGGCCCTTCCAGCTCTATTCTATTCTAATTCTAAAATCACAAAATAAGCCTCACTTTCTTGCACATGTCTGTAAAGTCTTAATTTTTAATGTAAAATCCTTTCCACGGATTTTCCTTGCTACAGAATCCAAATAGAAAAACTGTTGCTTCTTATAGACCAATACAAGTAAATAATTGCCACAAAGCTCTTAGCATGAGACTTTTGAATAATCAAAATTAAATATATTCTACTAATCCAAACTCATTAGTTCTGTGATACAATTAAATTTAAGTTATTATTCCACTGATTTGTGTATCACAGTCAAATATTTTTTTTTGTCTCAAACTCAAGCTCTCCCCAAGAATTTGGGAATTATAAAGACAGTATCTAATTCTGAGGTTCCCATCAGTGCTGCTGTTTGAGGTTTCAGAAATTGTTTCAAATTTCAGCAATTCAAATTCTTTCTAACTTCTATAGTTCCCAAATAACAATTGGTGTACCACTCTTGATTCCTTCCATTTGTTTGTTTTCAAATTTTGATATTAATAGTAGTATTAATATCAATCATATTTTGAAATGTTACAGAATCCAAGTAAATCTGGATACCCACCATAATATCCTGTGCTCATTTCTAAGAACTAGATTCATACTTTTTTGTTTTTGAGATCCATGGTGGGCATTTTGCTGAGAAAAAAGGATAAAGTCATTAATAATGAATATATAGCTCAGGCTATATGTGGACAGTGTATACATATTTTCCTATAAGTTCATTCAATTAGGCATCGAAATCTGCAGACTCACAAAAACTAGGAGGAGGGACGTGTCTTGGATGCAGCCAATCTAACCAGAAGAATACAGCTCATACCTCACAATAGTGGTTGCTTTTGCATTAATAAAAAGTTTTCAGAGATAATGAATAATTACATGAAGTCACTGGTTTGTTATCTCAATGCAGTAGCATTGTTCAGCCCTGCCTATTCTGTGGGAACAAAGGCCTGACTTGTAATGACTCAGGCCTGACTTGTAATAAGAAAATAGCACAGACACATCTGAAAGGAAGAGATTGAGGACGTGGGAAATGTTTGAGGGAGGTAAGGGGAAAATATAAAACTAAAGTATGATTTTAAGAAGAAAGAAGTGGGTGAAAAATGGTATTTTAAATCAAATTAAAGTCCCTCCACCTCTCTGCCCCAAGAGCCGCCAGCAGATACTGCATCTTTAACGTTGCCTTGTCTCGTTCACACATCACTGTATTTATGTTGTTCGCAGCCTAACGGTAGCGGCCAGGGCAAAGTCACGGGGTCATTTTTGCTGCCGCCACCTCCACCTGTGGCCAGACCAGTGCCCCTTCCAATGCCTGATACAAAATCCACCAGCACTAACCCAGAGGGCGGAGCGCCGACACCAACGTCACCCTGTAAGTGGACCCAAGTGTAACCCAAACCACAAAGCAAATGGAACTTAGTCTCCATTTCCCACCCCAGGGCCCTCATTAGATGTCAAGCAAAGCAGAAATAAAAATAAGGAGAGCAGGAGGAATAAGACTAAAAGATGGGCAATGAAAAGAAAAACAAAGAAGAATGTGCACAGTAACAAATGCAGGAGAAAAGAGGCACAAATGAGAAGAAGAAAGGAAAAAAAGGTGAATTGAATATAGACAAATGGGAAGGAGAGGAAAAAAGCAAGCTATAAGCAACTGGCAGATTCAGAAGGTGGGCTTGGGGCACCATGTTGTCATCATCAAGTCTTGTGCTTTGTGCTTATTTTTAAGGTTTAAACACCCCATCTGACCCCTTTCCTTAGCTGCCATTATCCCTTTACACCTTCCATCCCATTCCCCAGCGTTTAAAGATGCAGTAGCTGCCCAACTCCAACACGTTTATTTTTTTATTTTTTCATTATAGCGTTGGTTGCCATGGTGGCTTCTTGGTAAATGTGGGAATTTTTTTCAAGGGAGAAAAATAAACCATAGATAATTCTGAGAATAAGCAACATTGAGAGAAATTTGAAGTTTGTAATGTGAGGAAGGGTTGTGTTTATGGATATTATGGTGCTTCAAATATAAATTCTCACTAAGATCCATAGCAAGCTTTCTCCCATCACCCCAAATTGTGGTCTGTCTTTTCTCAGGAAAGGGTAATCTGATGGAAGGAAGGGAGAAGGAGGAGACTTTGGGAAACAGAACTTCCAGAAAATGGCCTTGATGTTTGATAATAAATAGAACCCAGACATTTGAGTGGGAGTGGGTAGGTCAGAAATCTAGAACTTCTGTTCCCTCTTTTAGAAGGGCAGGTATCTCCTGGTGAAGAGTGGTGGAATTATGCAATATGAAGCCTGTCTCCATCCTAGAAATGAGAATCCTACCAGATTGATTAAAAATGGGGTGGAAGTTAAAATTTCTAGATCTCCAATGAAGTAATTATTACCATCTTTCTTGGCTTCAAAGAGTCCCTTTGGAGATAAGGATTGGCTACAGTATCATTTTCTTTTTTGCTTTTTCTCCTTCCCTCCTTTCTTTTTCTTTTCTTTTCTACATCTGTGCTCATGGCATTACTCACTCTCACATTGTTCATACTCTTCATTAAATTTATGATAATTTATGGGAGGGGTGGGAATAAGAAGAAAGGGGTGGTGGCAAGCAATAGACATAAAGGAAAATTCTGGAGCTATGTTATGTACTGATCGCCATCTTCCTACTCATGCAAGGTAGCTAACAAAGGTTTCAGAAGAAAATGGAGTGTTGCAGCTGCTTCTAAGTTTGAAACTCAACCCCAGCTCTCATTAAGAACTGATATGCATAAGCAGGAACCAGTATAAAGTATTAATGCTGCTCTGAGCCATATCAGATTGCCAGTAAGGTGTTGGTGTTAGCAATAAAGATAAATAAGAATAATTGTTTGTCTCAAATTTATTAAATATTTGAATGCTCTCCTTTCTTGGAAAAAAAACCTTATATGTAGGAAAAGGTCTAAAATATCTCCCTTACATAAGCCCATTTTGTTCAATTTTAACAGTAAAATTCAAACCGTGTCCAGTAGTATAACCTAGTAACACCTCGGAAACAGCCCAGCCCCGCCTACTTGTTGTGTAGCTCATCTCTTCATCCCTTTTGGTAGCTGGATGTCAACAAACAGAAATCTAATCCATAGGCTTCCAGTGTTCCATTGAGAACCAGAGAGTATGTGATGTAAATTGATTACAGGCTAGCAAAAACCATTTGATTCTTATAGCCAAATCCTGAAGCCATCTCCATAAGCCAGGTCTTAAACTCACCAAACAAGAGCTTCTGCCTTCCCATCAATGTCCTATCAGGTTGGGCAGTGGAGAAATCAGCTTTAAGTGTTCAGCACTATTGTGATCAAAGGCTTAATGTAAAAGTGAAATGCCATACTTGGCTATTTTCGTGTACTCCTGCCAGTGTGTATGTGTCAGGTTACCATGAGGTTTGTAGTACCTCTAGATAACATTTACAATATTTCATAGCCCCAGACAGGTTTCCAAATCGGAGATAAGCTTGGGGGTGAGGGAATCTCCCACATCCATTCCCTACCCCTTATGTAGCTTCATCTAGAGCTCTGACTTCTTCTGCCACCAACTAAATGCCAAAGAGCTGAGCTTAGTTATTTCTGGCACACAGTGCTGTGCCCAGGAGAGGCATGCAGACCTAGAGACTCCATCTCCTGGCAGGCCCATACATGGTCATGTTCTGGAATGCCATCTTTCCTACAAATGGGTAGGAGGTCTGCCTGAGTCTACCAATAGCGGTTATAACATAGAAGCCCCCAGCCTCCTTCAGGGATGCAGAGAAAACTAGGCCACAAAATGAAGGATTTGGACCTACACCCAGAAAGAAATAATATGCCCAAGAGAAATGAGGTTTATGGAACAAAAGCCAGATTCTCCCCAGTATTTATCTCACTCAGTAAAACCTGTATAACAAAATAATGCAATCCCCCCCCCCCAATAAAGGCACAGGGGATATTATGTATGATTTTATGGAAGTTTCCATCAAACTGTTGGGATTACTCTTGTAGTAAAGCTGGCTTTTTCTATCAGTATCCTTAAATTCCTGTATCTCAAACAAACAAACAAAAACAAAAGTATTTACCATCATTCAAAGGAAGCCCCACTGACAACTAAGAGCTAGCTGTTCCATTATTTTGTGTTCACTGACAAGAGGGTATTTATTCTGGGGAGGAAAAGTTGGTGCCCATTTTTTTTCTTTGGATTTTGCTATCTTGAGTCTCATCTGATGGGCCTGCACGCCCACCCTTTTCCATCAATGCCATCAGCCTCATCTAGTGGCCCTAACGGCCTCACATCTCTTTCCCCTCTAGCATTCTCAGCGCCAGGCTCCTCCTCCTCTGCCAACCGGTTTGTCGGCATCGGACCCCGGGACGGCAACTTTCTAAACATCCCCCAGCAATCTCAGGTAGGGGGAAACCAGCTTCATAGGGGTATATGTGCTACAGTAGCCCAAATGTAGCTTGCCTTATGTGGGAAGGGGAGGGGAATGGCTCTGTTGAAGGGATGGATGTGGATCACCTCAGAATTTATCTATGAATAAGAGAGAGTTCAGTTGCAAAATAAAAATTAGGACTGAACATTAGGGATCTAAGTATTTTCTCGGGGTGTGCCATAAAGTCCAGAATTTACACAGAACTCTTTGGGGGATTGTCAAAAGACAGTCATTATTTCAGAAATTATGGCCTTAATTTTTCAATCTAAGATGGAATTTGAAAAGATTCCCAAGCTGGAATATATTTCTCTGACAGGCTGGGAAATTGAGAAGATCCATCAGTGTGCTCAACTATGTTCATTGGGTGCCTTTGAGCAGGTCACTTTCTGAAGATATGATGTATTTACTGTTCATTTGTTCTCACCATTGAATGAAATGAAGTATGGCTCAAGACTACTCCACAGAGACTACTCCACAGAGACCCTGAGAAGTAGTTTAGAAACCAACTGTCTTTCTTTATGCCAATTTGATATACTGACAAGAATAAATTTACACCAAACTCTTCAGATTCTGTGCAGCAACAATCTCCTCATATCCACTTGGCACTTCACAAAAAAACACTGCTAAGGGCCCAGTGACTTAGTACTTTACAAGTTTCCTCCTAAATAGAGGGGAGAAATTGACAAAATACCAGTCAATTTCACTGCTCTGCTATTTAGGGAAAGCTGCAGAGCCCTGAGGTTAATTTTTCCCTTGCAGAATCAAAAAACAAATAAGTTCAATTTTCCTGTGACTTGTTGCAGGAACACAGAGATTTGAAGCTGCTGCTTTCAAACTGATGCAGAATGTTTAGTCTATATTCACATGGCAAAAAATCATGTTGATCATGATATATATTTTATTCTCTATATGCAAACAGAATAGAGAAGGGTTGTATATGTGCACTAATCATAATTATCACCCATAATTAGTCATATTTTTCCAAACTCGATATGTTTTGGGAAGAATAAATATATCATCACTTGGCATGCCCACACATATAATACAAAAGGGGCGTTGGTCTTACCTGATACGCTCCTTCTCGTAGACAGCAGCCAGGAATGGGTTAACTTCATCCTGAAAGCCTATTGGACTGAGTCTGCAATCTTTCTTTTGCTGCCTTCTGGCTCTCCTTCCCGCTTTTTTACGAAGGATTAGACGCAGACAGACGTGTAGAGCTGAAAATAAACAAATCTAACTCACCACCCCCTACATTCCCTGCACCCATGCCTTGAGAACCAGACAGTAAACAAAAGGGAACCAACAGGGAGGGACTGGCTGCTGTCTCCACCCCTACGAGAAGGAGCGTATCAGGTAAGACCAACGCCCCTTCTCCATAGTGGTGGAGACAGCAGCCAGGAATGAGACATACTAAAGCGGCTGTCCTATTGGGTGGATTTGTCCGGGTCCGAGGGTCCCTGGGCAGGCTGAACCCTCTGGAGCACCCGCCTGCCAAAGGCCGCCTCAGCCAAGGCGTAGACATCCAGTTTGTAATGGCGGATGAATGGAGATGGGGAAGACCATGTAGCCGCCCAGCAGACCTCCTCTAAGGAAGCCTGGGTTGACCACGCAGCTGAAGTGGCTGCACTCCGGGTGGAATGTGCCGTGATATGTCTCAGGGCAGGCAACAGCTGACACTGGTAGGCCCTAGAGATACAAGCTCTTAACCAACGACCAATGGTCGCTGATGATACCTTTTGTGACTAGCCTGGAATGAAGCAAAAAGAGACTCTGTCCGCCTGAAAGAGGAGGTACGCTTAACATAGATGTGGAGAGCCCTCTGGACATCCAGCGTATGCTAGGATCATTCCAGATGGTGAACTGGCACCGGACAAAAGTTAAGTAGCACCAGTTCCTGCACTCTGTGGAACCATGAATTAATCTTAGGTATGAATGTCGGATCAAGGCGCAACACTACACTGTCTGGGTGGAAAATACAGAGGTCCTCCCTGACCGAGAGGGCAGCTAACTCTGAAATGCGCCTTGCCGACGTAATGGCCACTAAAAAGGCCACCTTGTAGGAAAGGTGACTAAGACTAACTTCTCTGAGGGGTTCGAATGGATCCCTAGTAAGAGAGTCCAAAACCCTGGAGAAGTCCCAGGTGGGAAGCCTATGGATAACCGGAGGGCATAAATTAGTTGCCCCTTTAAGGAATTGCTTCACCCTTGGGTATTGGGATAGAGGTAGTCCCGGGTCCCGGGAAAGGACCTTAGACTGGGCCGCCACCTCCTCCTAAGGGTGTTAGGAGACAAGCCTTTCTCTAATCCGTCCTGCAGAAAAACTAGAGCATCATTGATGGAAACGTCTGTAGGAACAAGTTCTTTGTTTGAACACCACACACAGAAAGACTTCCATGTGGCCTCGTAAATGCGGTTCATGGAAGCCCTGCAGGAAGCCTGGATGGTACTGATGACATTGGATGGAATGTTGTCTGCTCTCAGCAGGCTCCGCTCAAGCACTAAGCAGTCAATTGAAGCCACTGAGGTTCCAGGTTGAAGACCGCCCCCTGGCTGAGGGATATTCTGTCCTGAGGAATCCTCCACAGGCGCTCCACCGACAGGTTCCTCAGGTCTGCGAACTAGGGTCATCTCAGCCAGTGGGGAGCCAGGAGGGTCAGTTCGGCTCGTTCGTCCAGCATTCACCTGATGACTCTTGGAAGCAAAGGTATGGGAGGGAAGGCGTACAGAAGCCCTGATGGCCATGGATGGCAGAGGGCATCCACCCCTTCCGCTCCCGGTGTCCTGAATCTGGTGAAGTACCTGGGAAGTTGATGATTGTGCCGTGAGGTGAACAGGTCCACTGATGGGGTTCTAAAGCGTTCCACTATTTCCTGGAACAGCACAGGGTGCAGTTGCCACTCCGCCTGGTCGATTGACGACTGACTGAATGGCCTGAACGTTTGTCGGTCATGAGATGTGGGAGGCTTGAATGAATTGAAGGTGGGTCTAGGCCCAGAGGCCCAGCTGTTCTGCCTACTGCATAAGTGGCCTGGATTGGGTCCCTCCCATGCGGTTGATGTGGGCCTTGGCCGCTACATTGTTCATCAGAATCAATATGTCCCTCCCCGACACCTCCGTCTCGAATGCTTTGAGGGCCAGATGGATTGCCCTGAGTTCCAGCCAGTTTAGGTTGTGTTGTAGGTCCTCTTGGGACCACTGTCCTTGTGCCATGCCTGTTTGGAGGTGCCCCCCCAACCAAAGAGGCTGGTGTCGTCAGAACGAGACGAGTGGGCTCCCTGAAACAGCTGCCCTTGGAAATGGCTTTGGAAGTCCACTATTTGAGAGAGCGAATTACCTTCGGAGGGACCCGGACTCCGTTGAGAGATGTGCTTCTGAGGGACCTCTGAAATGGCAGGAGAAGCCACTGAAGTGGTCTGTAGTGTAGACGGGCCCAAGGGACGATGGAGAAGCAGGACACCATCTTGCCTAGTAGTTGCAAGAGTTGAAGTAGAGTGCTGGACCCATCTCTCGCGATGCGATTCGCCAAGTCCTTGATGCTGATCTGACGGTCTTGCAAGAGGTATACCTTTGACTCTACCATATTGATTATTGCCCCCAGGTGGAGCAACCAAGTAGTGGGGTGCAGATGGCTCTTGGACAGGTTTTTTGAAACCTGTGGTCCTGGAGGACCTGCAGCGTGGTGGCCAGATCGGATTTGGCCTGGGAAGCTGACTTGGACAGGATCAGGACATTGTCCAGATAAATCTGGACCAGGGGTGAAATGCTCCCGGTTCGGTCCGGTTCAGTAGAACCATTACCGGACATGTGGCCTGGTTCGCCCGTACCGGTAAGCTGGCTGGCTGGCCGGCCATGCCCCCGAACCGGTCCCCCCCTGTTGCTGCTCGCTCACCCCGCGCTGCCGAGCCAAAAACAAGAGAGGGGGGAGGGGGGAGTCCGTTTTTGCTCTGAGGGAAGCCTGCTAGGCAAACAAATGGGGGGGTAGGCAAAAAACGGGGTGGGGGTGGACAGAAAGAGAGAGGGCGGAGGGAGGG
>JANHFT010007715.1:126099-144022 GCA_032467955.1 Pseudoxenodon macrops | reverse complement strand
AGTCCGGATAACCTGGAGCTGAACCACAATAAAGAGAGCTGATTGTCACTGATGCCTCCAGTCTTCATTCACTGCGCAATCTAACACAGTTGGTAAGCAGCAAGTTGTGTTCAGTTTCTTAAATGAAAGGGTGTAAAGCAGAGGTGGGTTCCTACTGGTTCGGACCGGTTCTCCTGAGTAGGTAGTAGGCCCCTGGTGATGTCATGGAGCCAGTTCTGGTCCGTGGACACTGCCATCTTGTCTTTTGAAAAAAAAAAATTTTTTGCATTTTTTTGGGTTTTTTCTTCTTCTTCTGAGTTTCCGGCACTGCGCATGCATCACCATCTTGTTTTTGGCCTTTTTGGGGGATTTGTTTTCTACTGCGCATGTGCGCGCCTACGAGGCGTGTGCGTGTCCACAAGGTACACCCACGTGGCATGGGAGGCAGCGAACTGGCAGCGAGGTAAGTTAGAACCCACCCCTGGTGTGAAGCTGCTAATATATGTTGATGATCCTCTTTCACACAGCTCAATTTATTCCTCTTGACATCATTAGTTTGTTATTCTTTACTCTGCCAGCAACACTTAATGAAGGATGGAAGCTGTGGATCTCAAGATCCTAATATATTTTAATACAGACGATAGAAAAGAAACAAACTGAATTCAGAGCTACCATTTTCAGTACTGGTAGTATGCTTATTATGCTGTCTAGTTTTTCCCAGTTTGAAATATATCTCTACAAATGTGTAGTGTGCATGCAATAAAAATAGATGTACAGAATTATATGTGTAATCCCTGTGGATACACTCATCTACTGGTTTAGCAACCTATTAAATTTATACTTGATGACAAATCTGAATGAAAATCTCAAGAAGCTTCATTAGGTGACTGTTATAAGAAGGTGATGGGCACAGTACTGTGGTGCAATATGAGTGGAAATCAGGGATTACCGGTAAGTGTTGCAGAAGGACAAATAATGGGCATTATTAGATTGCCTGAGACTGAAGATAACAAAGTCACAAAGAGCCTAGAAAACCCATGGGGTGAATTTTAACGAGTATTTCAATATCAGACATAAGAAAAAGAAAGAAGTTTATCAGAGTCTCAATTTTAATTCTGCCTCTCTCTTTGTGTCTTCTGGTCCAGTCTTGGTTCCTCTGACAGAATCTTCAAGTGAAGAAAAATGATGATGATGACAACAATATTTTTTCACTCAAGCCCTGCAAATCAGAATCTTCAGTCCTTAACCTATATCTTCACTGAGCTGCTCCTCTTCAAAGAAAAGTAAGAGACATTGGGTAACACAGATGAGAAGCTTAAAACAAAATGTTGGACCTCCCTGATCCAAAGCAGATTTTGCATTTGCATAGGAGAATCTTGTCTTCTCAAAGAATCTCATCAACTCACACTGAAGTAACTCTCTGTTAAAACAATGTATAAAATAGTTCTGGACAGGCCACCCAAACAATGGTGTTTTTTTTGTTTTGTTTAAAAAGGGATTTTTCTTCATTCATCATGGGCAAAAATAATACTCACATCTACCAGTCTCAAATCCCAAAACTGTCTCAAGATTTATGAGGGATTATGTTTGCTGGGGTATGAAAAAGGAGATTGTTCCCTAGAGATTTGTCTACTTATTAGGCAAAACCAAGGTGAATTCTGAATATGATAAACTAAGAGCACTAAGAGCAAAGTAAGAGCACTTGCTTAATCAGGGCTTTAGTCCCTCATTGCTTTGAAGAAACACCTGCAGATAGGTGGAGGCTGCAGGCAAATCAAATTTGGTCTGAGTTCCACTCAGTGAGTAGGCCAATTCAATGTACCATTGTGGTTCAGATCTGGAAATGGTTTAGATTAAGCATTATTTCTCCTACCAAACATATGTTCCCTTGTTAACCAAATTAATATTGCATTTCTACAAGTCAAAACAAAGCAAAAGCAGAAACACTCCTGAATACCAGATGCTCCAACTGAATTCCATTCCAGAGCAAGGAATAAATTCCTCTTCCTCCCCTCCCTCCTCAATCATGCATGCACACACTGACCCCAGCAAAAATCTTTTCTCTGCTGATCTTGGTATCTAGTGCTTCCTTGTATTCCTTGCTCTGAATGAACTTTTCCTGCATCTCAGAAAAAACGTCTGGATTACATGGAAAATATTTCCAGTCTTATTCGGCATGAACTGGAATTCCTTTCCCCATAGTAACAAGAAATATGGGCACTCTTTGGTTCATGGTGACAAGTTAGATTTGACTGGAAAGTGTTTCTCTTTGAAAAGAAACACCTTGCTGCTATTGCAAATGGACAAATATTTAGGATAGTACAGTATTCATTCTTTTATAAATAAATAAAAAAGATTAGCAAGGCAGCAAAGGGGCACACTTCAATTGTACCCCAAACTGACCATTGGAGCTAGATTAGCTAGCTCACACAGGTACGTTTCATCAGAGTACCCAACCTAGTCTAGGCTTCGGCCTTGTGAGATTGTGGGTGTCTGTTGTTACTATGGTTTGATACTTTTGCTGATCCCTTTTCTCCACTTCATTTTCTTACTCTTTGAGTTGTTGCATTTCCTTTGGCTTCCTCTACATACAGGTGACACCAGCAATTAAGTACAATTGGGTTTTGTTGTTACTGTTAAAACAAACAAAAACTAAGATCTTAACAGTCACAGCAGATCACAGCGCAACAAAATGAATTGTATATAATTAGAAGTAATGGAGGCTGCCTAATAGGTAGTTATGAGGGTTTGACACTACCATATGTACACCATGTGCAAATGCACACATGTGCACCAGATTAGTCACACAGTTCCATGCACTTTCCTCTTTCCTTGTCTCACACTACAGCAAAACTTGTGAAAAAAACCAGCATCCCTTTCTGTTGTACACCCATGAGATTATCTCGCTTGTTTCTTTTTCCAGCATTTTTTATGGAAACCTATCCTTAGCAGATGCTGAGTTTTGGGGACAGGAGTTTTGCCAAATTCATTGGAGTTTATCTCCCATGTTCCATTGTTCCTATTAACTATGCTCATCTCTGCATGAAGTATCATTGGTTCTTACTGGGCAGCAGTAAGTGAAGTTCTATATCAGAGTAAGGGGTGAGGATAGGGATGAGGAATTGTCTGATTTGGAAAGGGCCAGAAAGTAATGCAGGGAACAGGTTTCTGTGCAATTAGTCCACAGCAATTGTATTTAGGCACATGATTTGCAATACCTGAAGTTGTGTTCCAAATAATTAATTTGATCTAGAGAATCTCCTGAAGCTGTTCTACTATTTGCCACAGTAATGCTCAGTTGGAGCATGGAGTATCCCAAGGATTTCTGGAGCAGAGTTAGTCCAAAACGAACCTGCTGGTGAGACCAAGAATCTGCACCCTTGTCCAAGTGCAATGGTTTTCTAGTCCCAAATGGACAAACAGGGTCAAGGAACGGAATCTGAGGGTTGCAGATTTGCCTCTCTCCTCTGCCAGCAGTAGGCTCTCATGCTTATCCTACAATCCACATGTCAGAGGAATGTTCTGAATTCCCCTGTCCTGTACACACATGCAAATGAACATACACCAGCAGACACTCATATCCAAGGCCTGCTCTTGTGGAGGATTCATAGAGCCTGATCTTGCACAGCTGCAGGACAGCTGTTCTACAAAGAGGGAGGTCTTCTTTGTGAGGAAAATTGTAATGGAGTGAGCAGCCTATGTGTAGATATTTTGGGGCTGCCACAAAGAGGAGACACTCATCTGATGCTTTAGTCATTGGTGTGAACCAGGTCTATTCCTGTAAAGTAACAATGGAGACCTGAATTTCATGAATTCTAGGATTAGCATTCTACCTGCTGCTTCTGTCATACCACAGATCCTCTCACATTAAGTTCTCTTAATGTTATTCAAAAATTAAGTATAATGTACCAGAAATAACATTGGAATAAAAATTCACACCATGATTGTTGATCCCTCTTTCAGCATTCTGAGAAAATAAAAATGGCTACTCTATAGCTGAATATTCATAGAGTGAAAGATGGAGCCAAATCAGTGATATGGGCAGAATTTGGATGCAGCAGCTACAGTTAGAACGTAACTCCATTCCTGTTATGAAAGGTTGTAAACTGCTCAATTTACAAAATGCCCAAAAAGTATGTGTTTCTTTAAGAACACTAAACCTGGATATATTTTGCATCTGCGGGCATTGATACAGTTCCTAATCTGGCCTTAAAAAAAGATACCCTTGGACTATTCAGCCTACCATTCACTACCTTTTTTGGCAAAATAGCAAGCACCTTTTCTAGTCTGATTGCACTGGAAAGGATTCCAATGTGTAATAAGGCTTGGGGATGTGCTAACATTAAACATGACTCAAGCTGTAGCATTTGAAAGGCTGCATGATTTTTATTTGATTTGGTCATAAAAATATTTGAAACATTCCCAGGTTGAAGAAGAGTGTGCCTTCACTACCCCAAACATATCCAAGCTTCTGTTTCCATTAGGCTTGACAATTTCTGAGCACAAACATACAAAGCATGAAAAATCTTCCAATTATATTGTGAAGATTACAATAGTTCAGGTGGCCATATTTAATATGCAGAAACCCAGACCATCACTAGATTGCCTCCAAGACCAGTGGCCACTTGGTATTTTGTAGTCCAAATAGATATGTTAGCCCTACAAGAAGTGATACTGCTCCATTCCTTCAGTTCTTAAATATATTTAGTAAGCTCATTCACTTAAGACACTGATTGCTTTCCTTTTAAGTAGTCCAATAATTTTACTCAATTGCTTGAAGCGTCTGACCTTAATGCCAGCATTGCTCAGAATGGGTTCCTTAAAAACAGGAGATGGATAGATCTGGGGGGGAAAAGTAGGAATTGCAGGAATCCAGAGGTGGGTGACCACCAATGAAACAGCACTTAAAATGGTTAGAGGGTGGTTGGTAGGGGAGTAGAAGTTTACTGTTATTTAATTCTGAAAAAAAGAAGCTTTAAATCCTAACAGTGCTTAAGCACTTATTTAATACTTGGGATTTTTAAGAGGTAACAGATGAATAACAGTAGCATGTAGGTGGGTAGATGGAATATCAGTGCCATCTATTTACATGTTACCTTGTTGGAGTCCTAAAAGAAGGGCTAATAAACCCTGGGAATGAATCCATAAGGGGTGACATGGAGAAGTTTCAATTTTGGTGGCTTACAGGTATGGGCAGCAAAACACACAAAAACTTTTGTTTAAAAGGGGGAGGGGATTTTAAAAAACGAAATATATATTAGGGGTTTTAAAAGAACCAATTTTGTTTGCATTGAGCCAAGTGCAATGGAGTGCATAGTTTTAATATCTTTGTATGTTAAAGATTGTTAAGAAGAAGAGAAAAAAATCTATTTTTGTTGCAAAGTCCTCTGTTCTCAGGGACTCTAAATAATTTGGGACAAAAGAAAAACCCACCTTTGTAAGTATGGGGAAAAACTTTTTCTGTTTATTTTTTCATTTGTCTATTTTTCCTTTTTCTTGTTTATTTTTTAAATTCTTTTTAAAAAGATCGATAATAATTGAGGATTGGTTGTTGTTTTTTTCCTTTTCCTCATTAGTTTTGTCATTTTATGGGAGGGCTGAAGGCAAAAGTTTTGTCATACACAAAAATAAACTTGTAAAAAAAACACTGTATCAGGTTTAAAAAATTGAAGACAATTACAAAATTAAAAGTAAAGAAAAAAAACTAAAAAAAACCTAAGTTGAAAAAAACTAAAAAATACAAAACCTGGTGCTTCTTACAGTATAAAATACATTAAAATCTCTATTATACATAGTTTATGAATCAATTAATTGTTATCATAAAGCACATTTTAGGAAACACGCATTATCCCTTCTTTATGTTTAGCTGAAAGGGGCAGCGGGCTTTGCGGTCAAATGCACCAGCAGCATCTGGCAGCTTCTCATGGATCTTCCCGGGTTGCCGAGCGAGATGGATGATGGTGAGGTTGCCATGGCAAAGGGGGAAGGTTCCTACTGGAACAGAGGCCATCTTGGGTAGACTTTGTTTCTCTGGCTCCTTTCATCCTTTTGGCACCTTCCATCACTGCCACTGCACATCCTTCTCTTCTGTGTTTTTCTTCTGTCTTGTTTTCCCCCCTAAAAGAACTAAGTAAAAGTTGACTAGATGTTTGGCCTTCATTTCTTTCCCCCACCCCACTTTCTTGTAAACCAGCCTAATTGCAATGTTGGGGAGTTTTCCCTTCTTTTTAACTCTGTCTCACATATGTATCTATTGCTCAATGGCTTCTCTTTGGAACGAGGAGCTGATCTATGAATTCACCAGCATCCCTTCCTTTGAACTCCTTACATTCCTACCCCCTGCTTGCCCTTTTTCACAGCCTTCTTGTCTGTTGAGAGGAATCTTTCCTCTCGGCTCCTTGTGAAATTGCAAGGCAGAAGGTTCTGTGTGTAAAGCAGGAGCCAGACTCAGATCATACCCTGCACCTCACAGAGCATGGGAGATTGACTGGAGAAATTTCTCACTTCAGGGAAGGACCAAGATGGATGACTTTGCCTTACTCTCAACATGCTTAACTGGCCAGCTGACATAGTGCCTTTGTAAACCCATCTTTTGTTGAAACAGATGGACCATGTGCTCTGCCTGGGGAGCGGGTGCAGAAAATTCCACCCCTTCCTACTCTAATCCATGTGCTTAATATAGGGGAAAGCAATAAAAGCCTAGGCTTGATCAGCAAGAGGGCTAAACATGGTGGTACCTAGTCCTCTTTGGCCTGGCTACTGCTGCCCCATCCAAAAGAGAGGGTGAAGGGAGCATAACTCCAAAATAACCCTGAAGACCATACAAATCCCTTCCCACACACCCAAAAGCATGTCTGCACTTGGGCTTCTCTAATCCCCTTTTCTGGGTCCCTGAGTCCTCTGTTTGCAGGAAAGGGTGGCTTCTCAGTGACTTTCTCCCCAGTGATGCTCAGTTGTGGGTTCCCTTGCTGACCTAGGAGGATGCTAAGATTTCTTAGGGCCCAAGACAATTTCATTTGGTGGGCAGTCATCTTTGCTGCATTTCTGCCCTATAAATGTATCAGCATCCACTTTGGTGTCCCTTGAGCTCTTGGTTTGGAGAAGTCAGCTGTTCCCCTGTTTGGCTGCCAGTGGGCTGGTAGTGAACCTCAGACCCTACTTGCTTTGGAGCTGCTTCTTCCTCTGACCTTTGCTTTAGAAGAACAGTTGGGCCCTTCTCTCCTTCCTTTCACAAGGTACCTTTGACAACCCACTTGGCTTCCCCCTTTCATGCCCTCCATATGTCCCTTTCCCATTAATCTCAGACCCACATCTCTCGCTCGGCAGTAAAACCTTGAGATCCATGAAACTGCAGCTTCCCAGACTGCAACCTACCCCTGCCCCTTTGAACAAGTTTCTTCCTTGTTTAAGAAACGCAGTATATATATGAGTACAGTACAGTATATATATATAGTACTAATGGAATTTGGTGTGCTTTTTCTCCTTATCCCTGACTCCCTTGCCTCTTTCCCTGGAATCCCAAGCCTCCCTTTGTGTCTTTCAGTCTGTTTTTCCAGGCCCCTTCCTGCTGCTGACCCCACCCCTCTGCACTTGAAAATAAAAGGTAGCTCTTTGTCTGTTTTTGTTCTTTCTAAAGTTTCTTCCGTGTCTAGCAGAATGCAGGTAGCCATATGTTATAACTGTCAATATTGCTTCACAACAAAAAAATATATATAGGAAAAAAGAAAAAAAGAAAAAAAAAGAAAAAACCGAACTGTTTTATCATTTTTGCCTGAGCTTTCTTCGGCTTTCTCCATTGGAATGGCTTATTGTGTTATGTGAATTTAAAAAATGAAATAAAAATGTTTTAAAAAAAATAAAAAACAAAAAAAACCATATATTTTAAAAAAGAAAAAAAATCATCGGCTTCCCTCTTCCCATTCCCACCAGTTCCTTCCTCAGAGCAGAGATGGGAAGCCCAGTGGAGGGAAGTGCCGAGGGCTCCAAGATCATGTATCTGTGTCTGTGTATTGGTGGGTGAATGGGGGGGTCAGTTTTCCTTCTTCCCCATTCCCCTGCTTTCTGGAGGAGCTGCTCAGAAACATCAAGATTAGACTCATTTCTTCCATATACGCATCCTGTCAGCATTTTGGTCAAATTTTAAAGTGCCTAAGAGGTGTATGTGTGTGAATATATATATATATATATATATATATAAATATATTCATATATATTCATATATATATTCATATATATATTTAGCAGAGAGAAGTTCCTGTTTATTTGGGACTGAGCATCTTTGTGTCATGTCTGCTGATATGTTGAGAGGTGGCTGCTGTTACTACTGCTGCTCCTCCTGTTAATCCTTTGCGTACCTTCTTGCAACTTCTTCTCTGAGGCACTTTTCTCTTTGCAAGGCTCACTTCTGGCTGAGGAGAAAAGCACTTTTGCGGAGTCAGCAGGGAGATATGCCCTGGGCATGGAGAGAACTTAGCACTATTTACCTTTATCCTCCTTTGCTCCTAAATCAAATTCTCTTTCCCTCTTTGTTGATATTTGGCTAGGACAGCCTAACAATAAAAATATGGGCATACTGCTGTCATATCTAGTGTGACAGGAAATATTAGTGACAAATTTCACTTTTGCCTTTGAATAGAATTATTTCAAAAGTTGTTTAGGCATCTATGGGTTTCCAAAAACCTACAATGTGTTTGCGAGAGACTGCTGTGATCTGATAAAGGGGCCTAAGGATTAGTGGTCTGAAATCCTGGGAGTTCAGCAGCCTTTCCCAAGGGAGGATCTAAGGGGCTCAGTGCTAGGAGGAAAGAAACTTTGTTCCTGTTTCCCATGAAGACTTGGAGGAGCATCCCTTCCAAATGGCATGGAGTTAACTGAGATGGCAAGTTAAGGCCAACAGGCCTGCTTTGTTCCCCAAATCTTCTTCCCTAAGTTTTGTAAGGTGTTTTGTTGTGTCTTCCACTTCTTGCAGAGGTAAATGACTCCCACTGATGCCATTCTGTTTTTCCTTGATCAGGGAATATGACCATACTCCCTAAGGCTACAAGATCTATTGCAAGACCACTAGAAGGCAGCGCAGACATATAGTACAGAAAACACTAATCTTTGGGTGCTATCTAATGGCCATCCAGATTTTTGCAACCCAGATATGGTAGCCCTAAAGAGCATTTCCTTCTCTAACCCACTCAGGATGTTTACAGGAAGGGCTCTTTTACCCCTGCAGAAAGAACCCCCATTTTGACTTAGTCCTATGTGGATATTAAGATAGCAACTCTCCATTTCGGTACAAGGACAGGGGGCCCTTTTGTAAGATTTCCCAGAAGTGTGCCAAGCTAAGGTGTCCCACCTGCCTAGTCCAGACTCAAAATGCACATATCTGCTTTTACCCATATCAGCCTGATGCTTCAGAGCAGCCATCTCCAGCTCTTTCCCTTGACCCTTTAGTGCCCTTCCACTCCTTATGAAGCTGTTGGTTTGCTACTGGTTTGGTTCTGAAAGCAAAAGGAACTCATAACCCTGCAGCCGAATTAAGGGAAGTGCCTTAAACTGATGCCTTTGCTGCCACCAGCGAACAAGTTGAGACAGGAAGAGAAAGCGATCAAACTTTATGCATCCAGCTTCAGAAATGTGAACAAAATATGTTTACAGAGATTACAAGCAAATCGCCTCCAGGTGGGGGGGGGGCTCATGGGAGCCCCTTGGTTGATAGCCACCATGTCTTTCTACCTTTCCCCACCTGCAGGCTTTATACAGGGGAAGATAGCTTAAGTCTGCAGAACAGCTCCTCTGCTAACCCGCCCGCATTGCACGTAGCTTCCCCCCTCTCACCCTCACCCCAAAGAAGGGAACCAGCAGCTGTGATGTGGTGGGTCAGCTCCTCCAGCCCCAGCCCCTGTCCCAATCAGCCCTCGGCACTACCCCTCCCTCCCCAAGTGCCACTCTCCGAGCGGGGTGTAATACGCATGTATTAATTACAATTTTTCCATAATAAAAGTTTATAGATGCAGCACCTTCTTTAACTGATTGAATTAAAGAATGTTATTGACTGTAATTGTTTCTGTTTGTCTTCCTTGAAAGAGAGAGATAGAGAGAGAGCGCATTTGAGACAGAGATTAATAGCCATGATGTAGAAAACATCCAGGATCGGGTGCACACAAATGGGTGTCTTCATCAGGTCAAGACAGTAGTCCTAATTACGATCCCTTTAAGCCTATTAAGTATGTATTATTCAGGGTATGTACACATTTGGGTATTTGTTTGTTCCAGAAGCCCACCTCTGGCATTCATTTGGACTGGACATCAACCATTTGACCTTCATCTCTTTTATGTAAAGCACAAGGCTTTCAGGCCTTAACATTAACATCATTAGATTTAAACCAATTTCTGATACAAATGTAAATCTATCTTTGCTAATGAAAACCCCAGCACCATGGCCAGAAATCTCTAATTTCTTCAAGAGGGAAGACACTGAATGTGACAAAATGATTGTGATCATCTGGGGAATTGGGAAGTGAAAACAGTGGTACGTAAAGGTAGATGGTGATTTTTGGCAACTAACTCCAACTAATTGGAGTAGACGGGGAGACTTAATACTTTCTTGGGATCTTCTTAGGTGTTTCTCAAAACAATCCCAATTCTAAGATATATCTTCTTAGCAGGGTTTCTGGTTCTTTCTGGTTGCCCTTTGCCTGGAATTCAGTGGGTTGGTCCTTCATTGCATGGTACAATAGTGCACCTTTCATCTTCTTTAGAGGGAATGCAGCTTCTGAAGGGCAATGGGATCAAAGCAAGCAGTATGGGACTCAATTTTCAAATAGCCCCCATTTCTTCAAATTTCCTCACCCCACTTTCCCTCGGAATTCTTGAGCTTTGTTTTGCCTTGGCTTCAGGGGAAGGATGATTGTGAGCAAAGAAGTGGCAGGCAGGAAAAATATCTAGCCCTTTAACACTTCTCCCTTCTCCCTCTCCTGCTGTGGATTTTAAAGGATCATCGCAGGTATCCACAAAAGCTCTGCATGTGATGCAAATAAAAACAGGCAGCACTTCAACTGCATCACTGTAGTGGTCATCTTGACTTCCTTAATCATCCCCTGTGGACACCCCTTGACAGGGCAATACAGCAGATAGCCTTGAAGACCTTATTTGCTTGAACCTCATAGGAAACAACTGACATTTTCAGCAATACCATTTGAGGATCATGGAATTTATAAGTGTGAGTAAATCAAGAGGTGCAGTGATCCTTGCACCACTCAGTTGTATGAAACCATAGCAAAATAGATGGTCAGGTGAATGCACGGGTCTAAAAAGCCAGTCTTTCTTTGCTTGCCAGCTTGGTCTCAAGACATCTGGAGAATTTGGTAGTTGTTGCTAATCAATGACCAAATTACCGAGACATAACTTGACTTCAATTGTTTAAAATGATGAGCCCATTTGTCTCTGGTGGAATTTAAAACCAGCACCTTCCATATGCCAGCATAGTGGGGAATGTATCAATTTTTCATTATGTGCTCTTAGTCGGATTGTAACGGCATCCACTGCTTTTTGAAATATGGCTATCCTACTTTGGATTATAGGGTCCTTCAGCAATACATACAAACATACAATGTCCTCTGTACATCTATCAATTTTAACAGTCTGGTAGGAGTTGCTCTTGTCTGCTGACCTGCATCTTCCTTTAAGCCGTCCAATACATTATGGTGGAACCTGAGCAGAATAGTTCACTGACTGGGCCTCCTATGATTCAATTAGTTGTTTTCCTTGGAACCATGTTATTTTCACTAAATTCTAATCAAAACGTTTAATTTGATTTTGGCATCTCACATATTTCATATAAACAATAACAGCTAAATAAAACTATGTCACTAACTTAAAGAATGATTTGATAATAAAAATTAAAAACACAGGTTTAGACGGCATTCATTTATAATTTACTATCCTTCTTGGGTTTGCATGACACAGTAGTCACAGCTTTTTCACCCTGTCTAGATTCTGGGCTAAAAGATAGCTGGCTAAGACTTGGTTGAGATTCAGTATATTGTGCAAACCCAAACATATATCCTGGATCCTTTCACTGAGCCGATTAGAGCAAGGACCAGTATAGCATGATAAGTGAATATGAAAAATAAAATAAAATAAACATCATGTGATTGAAGGACTGCTTACAAAGTGGACAAGAGGAAGAAAGGCATAGTGATTGCTTAGACTACAAACGCAGAAGGTAGGGAGAGGGCGGAGCCAACACCAGCAAAGCAGAGGTGGAATCCAGGTGCTCTGGAGGAAACCCCTGGATCTAGGCATTTTCGGGGGTCAATCGGACCCAAAACTTTCCTGGAGGGAAGGTAGTGAAACGGGGCACGGGCTGGGATGTACAGGGGAGACGCAACTCCCCTGAAGTCTCAGTGAAGAGCCCTGGACCGAACGCTTAGACGATAGCCATTGTGCTATCAGAGCTGGAAGAGGTGGGAGCTTCATCACTGGAAGCTTTCAAGAAGAGACTGGACTACAATCTGTCAGAAATGGTGTAGGTTCTCCTGTTTGGGGTGGGGTTGGACTAGATGACCTACAAGTTCCATTCCAAAGTGAATGAGACCAAAACTGGCAAGAGGAAACAGGAACGCCTCACAAATTGCCATTCAGCTCTGTGTATTTTGGGGGTAAGTTCTAGCATGTAATTAGGTTGTAGCCAAGGAAGAGTTACCCAAGGAACATGCATGATTTCAGGTAAGTTGCTGAGTGTTGGCAGAATAATACACCAGGCCTTGTGGACATACTTAGGCCATTTCCCCTCTGGAGACTTAAATGTGGCTTCATCCAACCATTGCGGTGCTACTGCTATAGCTCACAGCATGTCAGAGAGGACTGAGGAGGAATCACCTCAGGATGCAGTACTTCTGTATCTTCAATGGCTTTTCACTTCTATTTCTGTCCCATCCTTTACAAACACACTACATATACACACGCACAGACACACATGTATTTCCTCATCATTTCCTTGCAGTGAAAAATTCAAATTCAAAACATGGCATGCAACCCACACAATCTTTCACAGTGTCAACAATTATCACCAAATATATTATTTTTGTTTTTGTTTATGGTATTGACTTCAGTTTTAAAACATCATACAACTTGGAAGAATTTGGTTCCAAGGAGTTCCTAGTCTGGACAGCATTGAGGAGTGTAAGAATCCCATCTTACAAATCCTCCTCCCAATAAAAGCAAATATTAGCAGAGAACAATTTCCTTTGCAAGCAAATCTGGAAATTGAACGGATGCTGGTGTGTGTGTGTGTAGATATGGTCATCTTTCTTCTTCCTTCATCCCAAAGACTTTTCAGCAAATGTCTTCCGATAACAGGCAGCCCAGGCCTCCTTCCCTCCAGAATCATTGCTGTCATATGTGGTTTTGGCAAGGGGCCCAGGGTTTGTGGAGAAGTTCGAGATATTGACTCAGCACAAACCGCCCTTCTCTTTCCAGGAAGGGAGAAGGTTTCTGAGACTGTGGGCTCCCAGCAACCACCCACCCACCCAACTGGCTTCTTAGGAGTGACACAGCAGGCACTGCACCACCACCATCCACCCCTTCTTAACTGCTTGCAGCTGGAGTAACTCCCAAACAGCACACTTGGATCACAAGAGACCATTGTTAAGGCCCAGTTCTCCTTCAGAAGTGATGCTTCTGATTTTTGAGACACGATTAACGTTTCTGCACAAAAATTGCCAACAAAAACATTGTGCATGCAGGAAAATCAGCATGTCAAAAAGAAGAGCTCCTCACACAAACCACTGCCTGTATAGCCCTGATTGAGATATTACTGAACACCCAACTAGGTGGGGCATGGCAGATGCACTGGACAGTCTGTATGGTTACGTAGCCATTGATAAGAATGCTGAAAGTCCTTCAGCAGCTCTTTACCCATCTAGAAAGATGTCACCAATATAGCTGAGCCAGAGTCCCATTTTGATGGGAAAGTGGAAAGTAGGCTGGGCCTAGGAGCTCAGCTTCTTACCCTTGCCACTTCTTTTTATATTCTTTTGCTCTTTTGTACAGGCTCAAATGTGGGGCCCTGACAACAATAAGGCATAGATTTGTCGGCAGGAGCAGGGTTAAGGCTAAAACTCAGAAGCATTAATCAGCAAACAGTGAAAATGAAACTCCAGAGCACCCTTCCCAGCCATGGTGTTGCCTGACATTATGGTCTTCCTCTTACAGCCAACAAGAGCTAGAGGGTGTCTTATTCAAACTAGATATCATACAGTAGTTCCCCGGGGAATTGTACATAAAACCTCATTCCTCATCTCTCCCAGAGTCTCCATGTTTTGAGGCTTCCATTGGGCATCAATGGATGTCTCAGTCAAAGGGACTCCAGCATCTTCTCCCTCTGTTTTTGGACTCCTGAAGTCAAATGAAGTCCTCCAAAGTTAATATAACCCTATTGTGGCAGCCCATTCCATGGGCGACAGACTAAAGGAAGGGATGTGCAGGCCAAGGAGTTTCCACTGATGCTAGCTTGATCCATGTGTGCAACATTGTAGATGCACAGAATGGGGTGGTGATGGTGGTCTTCTACTGCTAGACATCACCGTGGTTCTCCTGCTTCCAACACAGTCATTGACTCGACGGTCAACTGTTCCAGTTTTATGGATGCTGATGGTGATGGAGTCCTGGGAGTGCCATTGCAGGGGCTGTCTGTTTCAGCAGTCTCCCCTCCAGCCAGTCTGGCCTGGTCACTCAGTAGTTTGACCAGGAAATTGATATATTTCATGGCCAAGCGAAGAATCTCATTCTTACTCAACTTCTTGTCAGGTGGATGGGTGGGAATGAGTTTCCGAAGCTCAGCAAAGGCACCATTCACATTCTGTTGACGCCACCGTTCCCGGCTATTAGTGAAGACCCGGCGTGCCACTTTCTGGGGTTGAAGACCTGGGAAAATACATGGAAATGTTTCAAAGAGGCCTTTGCAAAAGGGGTCATGTTGAACTCCTTCCCCCATATTGGCAATCACTTTATACAAGCTGTTTCCATATCTGTCACGTGTTACTCTGCCAGTTCTCTCTGCTCTGTCCTGGGAGAGGAACACGCTTGATTTTTCCCCATGGCCACTCACCTTCGGTAATGTCTTGCTCATAATGACTTGGTCTCCGCTTGAGGCGGTTATTGGAAAAGAGGCCAAATGTCCCCGAGTTGCCTAGGTAGATGCTAGAGACAAATAAAGAACAAATATAAGATTTATAACTTTACTTACAAATCTTCCCTACAAAAATAGGCTACAAATATCATTTTCTCATGTCTCTTAGCAGCAGGTCCAGGATCAACATTGTTCTATGTAGGGTCTGTTGCATCCCTTTCTGCAAGTCCAGCCTTATAGCATTGGTACTGTGGTGAGAAACAAAAACCCATACCTGGGATTAACCTGCCCAGTTAACAATTATTTCAGCTACATTCCTTCACATATTGTGAGTGGCTCAGTCACATTGCTTGGGATGTATCATAGTCATCCCAATGTTTATTTGTTATTTGTTTTGTTTTGTTTTGTCAAATATGTTTTGTAAATAATGTTTTGTATGCTCTGGTTACTAGTACAGTGTTACCAGAGAAGAAGCTGCACAGGATTAGGTTAACAACTCTTAATGCCTTTTTGGCAATATTGTTACAGTGGGCTCTGGCACTTAGATCATTAGAAATGAGTACTCCAAAGTCCTTGACAGAGTGGGGGTCATCTCCAAGGTTGTATCCGCCCAGCTTGTATTTTTCCCCCAATGTGTAAGACAGAGCATTTGTTGGTTGAGATTTGAAGTTGCCAATTGTTTGACCATTCTGACACATAGTCAAGGTCTTTTTGAAGAGTAGCAGTATTGTCATCATAATCCACAAAATAAATAAATATTTGGAGGTATTTGGCAAAATGTGCCTCCAATTTTAATTCTGAAAAAGAAAACTTCCATAACATCTCATCTGCTGCCATGCCTACATCAGAGATTGGGGCAAGGCAAAGCATGTTCAGGAAAGACAACTTAGATTGACCAAGCAGAGAGAGTACACCCATTGTTGGACTGTTGATAAGCCACAGGAAGAAAAGGAGATCTCAACATTAAATCCCTGGATTAAACTGAACCTGAGACAGCTTTGCTCCTCTCCAATTCAGAGTGGTCAAGAACCTATCATGTTCCCAAGGACCACTGGCAGGAACCACCCCATCAATCCAACCATCCCTACTCAGTTAGCAGCTTTCACACAGGATGGCACTAGTTGGACCACTATCATGTAGAAATATTATTAGTGGCCTCCAGGTTGCTCATTTTCACATTGGTTCTCTCAGCATATAATCAATAAAGCTGAACCTTTGTAGACCATTTCTACAGACATATAATTTTGTGTAGCTTGGCACAGTTCATAAGCTCAGCTTCCCCCAAAGTCCTGGCCACAAAACTCAATAAAACAATCAGAGTTCCATCTTCCCTGTTGTGCCCTAAATTGCTAGGTTAACTCATTCATTACAGATAGTAGTAAAAAGAGTCCATGTTTTGGCAAGTCCCAAGCTATAAACAAACAAACAAAGAGGCAAAGGACTGCCAGGATCAAGTAATTAGAAGTAATTACATCCATTGTTTCTTGTCCTGCCCTCTAATGCTTTGAAAATAAGTTGACCCCCTTATCTTTGTGGCAGCCCTTCAAATACTGGAATACTGCTATCATGTCCCACCTAGTCCTTCTTTCCTCTAAACTAGCCAAACCCAAATCTTGCAACCATTCATATGTTTTATCTCCAGGCCTTTAACCATCTTAGTTGCTCTTCCTTGCACTTTTTCCAAAGTCTCAATATATTTTTTGTGATGAACAAAACTGGAGGCAGTATTCCAGGTGTGGTCTTACTAGATGTGGCTTTATAAATCAGTACTAAACTTCACAAGATTTTGATTCTATGCCTCTGTTTATACAATTAAGGATTGTATTAGCTTTTTTGTGGCGGCTGCACACTGCTGGCTCATATTTAAGTGATCGTCCACTAGGATTCCATTGTTGCTCTCACAGTTAGTTTTTGAGCCTGGTTTCACTTAATCTGTACCTTTGGTTTTTCCTGTCTAAATGTAAAACCTTGCTTTTTTACACATTAAATTTCATGTTGTTGGATAGGGTCCATTGTTGAAGTCTACCAAAATCTTTTTGGATCCTGATCTTGTCTTCTGGGATTTTGGCTATTCCTGCCAGCTTAGTATCATCTACAAAATTGGTGAGTCCCCCTTCTATTCTCTCATCTAAGTCATTTATGTACATTTATTTCCCAGCGAAATACCATGGACATAATATACTTAGACTTCAGCAAGGCATTTGACAAAATAGACCACAATCTACTTCTTGGTAAACTAGAAAAAAGTGGGATAGATAGCATCACCATCAGATGGATTTGTAACTGGCTGACAAACTGTACTCAATCAGTAGTCCTTAATGGTACTACGTCCACACAGAGTGAAGTAAGCATTGGGGTACCACAAGGTTCCATCTTAGGCCCAGTACTCTTCAATATCTTCATAAGCGACTTAGATGAGCAAACAGAAGGAGAACATCAAATTTGGTGATGATACTGAGCTGGTAGGAATAGCCAACACCCTAGATAGGCTCAAGATTCAGATAGATCTTGACAGACTTGAATACTGGGCCTTATCTAACAAAATGAAATTCAATGTACAGAAAAGTAAACTCTTACACTTAGGCAAGAAAAACCAAAAGTACACCAGGCTTAATAGCTAACTGTGAAAAGAATCTTGGAGTCTTAGTGGACAACCAATTAACACTGCTAACAGTGTGCGGTGGCAGCCAAAAAAGCCAATGCAATCCTAAATTACATTACAGAGGGATACAATCAAGATCAAGTAAGGTACTAATACCACTCTATAAAGCCTTAGTAAGACCACACCTAGAGTACTGCATCCAGTTTTGGTCACCACACTAT
>JANHFT010007715.1:115029-125999 GCA_032467955.1 Pseudoxenodon macrops | reverse complement strand
CAAGATGCCCTCGATCTTACACGGGAAAAGACCCGAATACGCCAAGACTTGCATATATATATATATATATATATATACACACACATACACACACACTATTTCCCTGAAAATAAGACCTCCCCGGATAATAAGCCCAATCAGGCTTTTGAGCGCATGCGCTAAAATCCTGTGGTTCTGCACTTTTTCTAGCTCCTTCACCAGCTTCCCACATGTGGCCGGAACAGAACAGAACCTTCGGTTGGCCAAAAAAATCCAGAGCCAGTGGAAGTCCTTTGGCTTGGACACAGCAGAACTGGTTCACTATGACGTCCTCCTTTCCTACCCAAATCAAAGCTCTCCCAACTATATCTCCATTACCAACGACGACGGAAAAGAGGTACGGAAAGCAGGATGTTTGTCCTTTTGTGGGGGGTGTCTGCCCCTGGGGGGGAAACGCAGTGGGAAGACTGCGTGGGGGAAAGCCACAGCAAAACCTAAGATTCTTCTAGAACAGGGGTGTCAAACTCCATTTCATTGAGGGCTGCATCAGGGTTGTGTTTGACCTCAGGAGATGGGAGACGGAATGGGCATGGCTGGCATGGCTGGGGTGGGTGTGGCTAGCATGACATCACTCGTATTGGGAGCTCCTGTGATGGCCCGAGCCCTCTGCCAGTGAAAATGGGCTCCAGAGCTCCATTTTTCAGCTGGGACGGCCTCCTGCAACCCTCTCCCAGTGAAAATGGAGCTTGGGATGGCCTCACGCAGCCCTCACAAGCTCTGTTTTCGGCTGCTATGGCCTCCTGCAACCCTCTGCCAGTGAAAACGGAGCTCCGTTTTCTCTGACAGAGGCACCGTGGGCTAGCCCTTCGCTGTTTCCAGGGTGGCCCCGCGGGCCCGATCTAAACACACACACACACACACACACACACACGGGCCAGATCTGGCTCCTGGGCCTTGAGTTTGACACCCTTGCTCTAAAAAGACAATTAAGTTAGAACTACTTTTTTGTTGGTTACGGTGGGTAAAAATAACCTTTTCTAGTGTTTTGTAAGGACGGGAAGCAAAACAGATATTAAGCATCATTGTGTAGGTTACCGTCAATGTGTGAAATTTATAGAATGCCCATGAAATCTATAGCATGGCAAAAATGGGATGTTGAAGTATGAAACACTTAATATTCCACACATTTCCTAGCCATTCTATGCACTGCCAAAAAGCACACTGGCAAAATATACATTTAGTTTTGCTAAAATGACATTTTAGCTTTTTTGCTTTTTCACAAGTCCACCGTGCATGATTAAACCGTCTCTTTATTCTATCCCCATATCCGGCAACAGTTAGAAATACCTTTATAGTCTCTCAGATGACATATCCCAGGAATTTATACTATATTCTCTTACACAGAGGTGTCCGTCAATGCGTGGAAATTAAACGACTTGTTTTGTTTGGTGCGTTTAGTTTCAGCATGCCTTAAATAGTGTTGTTGTACTACAGCTTTATTTATCTGATCGATGGCGGTCCTTAACCAACCTTGGCTGACAGTCAGTAAGCTAAATATTTTTGAGTCTGGTTAGGTTTGTATTTATTTATTCACGTGCTTGTTTTGCAATAGTTGTAAACCACACAGTCAATTAAGGCCCTGGGAAGTGAACAACAGAAGCAAGAAAATAATAGCTCTTTTTTTTAAAGTGTCAGATTTATCATCGTAGACTACGGTACAAGGAGTCCCCAACAGAGGCCAAAATTTCCATTGATAATCAAGACAGTTGTTAAATACCCCATTTTACGACCTTTCTTGATGTTAAGTGAATTGCTGCAGTAGTTAAGTTAGTAACACGGTTGTTAAGTGAAGTGTTCCAATATTTGAGGGGCTGCCACACAGAAGAGGGGGTCAAGCTATTTTCCAAGGCACCTGAAGGCCGCATAAGGAATAATGGATGGAAACTGAACAAGGAGAGATTCAACCTGGAAATAAGAAAAAAAATTCTGACAGTGAGAACAATCAACCAAAGGAACAGAAGTTGCTTTCGGAAGTTGTGGGAGCTTCATCACTGGAAGCTTTCAAGAAGAGACTGGACTGCCATCTGTCAGAAATGGTGTAGGTTCTCCTGTTTGGGGTGGGGTTGGACTAGATGACCTACAAGTTCCATTCCAACTCTGTTAATCTGTTATGAAGATATTGAAGAGTACTGGATCTAAAACAGAACCTTGTGGCACCCCACTGCTTACTTCCCTCCATGTAGATGTAATACCATTAAGGACTACTCATTGAGTACAGTCTGTCAGCCAGTTACAAATCAATCTGGTTTTGTCATCTGCTTTATGAGATGAATACTTTGACTGTTAGCATTATCATTATCCTTGCCTAATAAGCTCCATGCCTAAACTGCTATCCTCACCTTCTTGCTTGCAAGAGGTCCTCTCTGGTTTCCACTATGTGGAAGCTTCTACTACTTATCAACAAGCTATCTTATTAGCCAGGGGTGCTTCCTTCTCAATTTCCAAATTAGTTGTCTTGAGACTTTAAAGGCTTAGCAATTAGTAGTATGATTCAGGAAAACACCTGCCTCTAATATTGTACCTTCCAGATACATTTGGACTTCAATTTCCAGAATTCTAGGCAACATGGAACATAAATGCCTGTTAGGTATTCTGAGAGTTGGAAGATTCTGTCACAGAGAAGCTGTGGCTGCTGACATGGACCTGCAATAGTTCTCTTTTTGTCAATTTCCAAAAGTGGATATTTGCTTATAACACAGTCTAGATGAATCCACTGCCATTGTTCCCAGAGTAGGCACTGGTAGCTTGCCAACATAACCATTATTTCTTCCTTTCCTCATTCCCCTCCCCCCAAGATCTGATTTCTGGACTTACTTGTTCAGAAAGGGATGAGGCTGGTATTGTGGGGCTAAAAGTGGACTCCTTACTCCAGTCAGAGGCAGGGATGATGGAGGGGGTCCAGGCAGACCTGAGAACTGCAAGAAGTTAGGAATGGGGTGTAGGGCAGTGAGTTGGGTTGTTGGGACCTCAACAGGAGTAGGGGACTTGCTGTAGCCCAGGCTGATGACAGGGACATTGGGGGGCAGTGCTGCATGGGGAGCCTCAGCAGGAGGGCTCCCCTTTGTTTGAGGTGAGAAAGAAGTGGGGCTGGTGGGGGGTTCAGTGGCCTGTACATCATTCCCCCCACCATCTGGGGAAGGAAGAGAGGTTGGGGTAACAGCTGGTGAAAGGCTTGGCTGCTCAGGTTTAACAGGCGACTGGGAATTCTTCAGCTTCTCCATCATGTTTGCTTGACTTCTCATCTGTAGGAAGAACAGAAGGAAAGTGAGACTGTACCAGATGTGCTGAATTGGGCATTCCAGAGGTAAAAAAATACAGGTAGTTCTTGATTTATAATCATTCATTTAGTGACTGTTTGAAATTACAACAGCACAGAAAAATGTGACTTATGACCATTTTTCACACTTACGACTGTTGCAGCATCCTCTTAGTCATGTAGTCAAAATTTGGATTCTTGGCAACTGGTTCATATTTATTATGGCTGCAGTGTCCCAGGGTCATGTGATCACCTTTTGTGATATTTTGACAAGCAAAGTCAATGGGGGAATGCAGATTCGCTTAATAACCATGTTACTAATTTAACCTGAAGCGATTCACCTAACAACTGTGGCAAGAAAGGTGTTAAATTGGGACAAAACTCACTTAACAGCTGTTGCTTAACAACATAAATTTTGTGCTCAATTGTGGTTATAAGTTAGGGACTACCTGTAAAGTATCACTGCAATATTTTGACCCTTTTATGTTAAGCTGGAAAAAGAAAAGGTAAGAAGACAAGACAACCAGATCAGATGAGGCCAAGCACCTTCCTTATCTAGATTTTCTTTCTCATGATGACCAATTATGGGTAAAGATGGAGGGAAGGCAAGGATAAAATATTATTGTTGATTGACATTTTTTCCCCAGCAAATGGGACAAAGAGACATGCTTCAAAGAAATTGCCTAGTCCCTTTTTAAAGCCAATTGATAGCTATCACTGCGTCTTGTGGTTGCAAAATCCATGGTTTAACTGTGTGCTGAGCAACAGACTAATGCCTTTTGTGTGTGCCTAATACTCTGTTGTTCAGCTTTAGTGGATAATTTTGACTTCCATGAGTATTATGAGAGAAGAAGCAGATTGCTCTACCCCATGTATTCACAACCACTGTTTGTGCATTGGTGTGATTGCCCACTTACATATCATGCCTTGCTCAGTCCAACTGTTTGCCACAGATTTTTGCAAACAGTCCAGGGGATGGGATGTTATCGTGAGAGGATATTATGTGTTCAGTTTTGAAATACATACAATTAATTTGATCTTGGAGGAACTTTGTTACATACTGACATACGGAGCAGTATTTGCATACCTGCCAGTGGTTGGCCAGACTGACAGAGCTCTTTAAAAAGAGAGCGATGGCACCCTGACGGCCGCTTGTTGCTAACCACATCCAGGGAATAAAATGCTGAAACAATGTCTCGCGCCCCACCTCTTCTATTGCATCCCCTATCTAACACTGGTGATGAAGGTGGGATTTTGAAGAGGACACAGGGGACAAAGGAACTGACCTTCACCACATGGCATCCACGGCCATCTTACAGCAAGGACTGACCCTGCTCTGGCCACCCTAAGGATGACCAACCAGACATCACCCGCACTCATGTTGTTCAACCCACAGATGGAGAAATGGCATAATCACATGAGCCAGTTCTGAATGTCCCTTCCAGACAACAGGAAAAGAGCCCTTTTCCTCACCTACTGTGGCACAAATATTTACAAAATGGCCCAGACCCTTGCAGTGCCCACGGATATCGAATCGATAGTATGGTCAACCCTCGAGAACATCCTAAAAGACCACTATGCACCCAATGCCACCCCAATGGTGAGCAGAAATGAATTTTACCACTGATGACAAAAAGAAGGTGAGACAATAAATGACTTCATGGCCAAGTTACAAGAAATCGTAACTAAATGTGAATTTATCAACCTAGAGGAGATGACGAAGAATCGAATCATCCTGGGAATGAAGGACCTGACCCTGAAAAAGAAACTGCTAAGCCATAGGGGGGGGGTCACCTTCCAGGATGTGGTCGAAGACGCCAGAGCAGCGGAGTCTTCAGATAACTCTGCTGTGGATGCTAGGAAGGCAATCGGAGTATATCGCACCCACAGGGAACCTGACTGGTCAACAGAAGTCCCAGATTATGATGAAGAATGGGAAGAAGAAGAAGCCATATACCGCATCCACCCAGACAGAAGGGTAAGCCCCTGGGAAAATGAGTTTAGGCAGCCTTGCTGTGCAGGATGTATGGGGTTCCATTCTAGGTTGACCTGCTTTTATAAAGATGCTGTCTGCCACCAGTGCCAACAAAAGGGCCACATAGCAGGAGCCTGCAAAGTCACGCAACCCATTCCCTACCAGTCCAAACCCCTGGCAGGGCCAGGGAAGCAAGGACAAGCAAGACCTGGGTTCCAGAGAACCCACACAGAGATGAGTTCTGTCAAGAAACGAGGGGGTTTCATCAAACCACAGAATATCAGGCTGAATAACTTCCAAGGGAATGGCATATCACTGCTGGGCAGAGGATCAGTGAAAGATGCCTTCAATGAGTTCTGTTGCCAACTTCCAATGACCGTTGTTGAAAACGACAGGGCCACCCTGCTGGATGTTGAGTGGTTCAAGCCCCTAGGTCTAGAGTAGACTGGCATCCACAAAATCAGTGCGGATGAACTCAACAAGCTGCTTGTAGAGTTTGGGGACATCTTCGATGGGAGCCTAGGCAAGTATACAGGAAAACCCATATCCTTTAACCTAGTGTTACCCTGATCCGGCTGAAACCCAGAAGGGTTCCATTTGCTCTCCGGCCCAAAGTAGATGAGCAATTAGACAAACTAATTGCCCAAGGGGTATTGACCACGCCACATGAGAGACCCCAGTAGTCACCCCAATTAAGCCGGATGAGTCGATCTACATCTGCGCAGACTATAAGTGCACATTGAATAAAGCATTGCAACAGAGTGCCAATTGTGCAACATCTGCTGCATTCACTTGGGAATTAACTTGGGAAAGGTAAAATATTCACCAAGCTTGACTTAGGCCAAGCGTACCAGCAATTGCTGGTAGATGTCACCACCACGGAAGCACAAACCATTGTGATGCACCACAGGGCTTTTAAATGTAATCGTTTACAATTCAGGGTGAGCGTGGCCCTGGGACTGGTGCAAAGTATGATGGAGCACTTCCTATAGGGCATTCTGGGCATAGTGCCCTATTTTGATGATGCCCTCATGTCTGAAGAGGACAAAGAACAACTATGCAACAGATTGAGAGACATTGGGATGATTCCAAAATAAGGGCCTCAAAGGAAAAAAGGAAAAATGCAAGATCGGCATGAAACAAGTTGAATTATTGGGGTATCTAATTGATGGTTCAGGGATCCACCCAACAAATAGTAAAGGGAAAGCAATTAAGGAAGCACCAACCAATAAAACAGAACTTCAGACTTTCCTGGGACTGTTAAACTTTTATAGTATTTTTTTAAAAGACAAGGCCACCGTTGCTGAACCATTGCATAGACTACTACGGAAGACAGCAACCTGGACCTGGGACAGAAGGAAGCCCGTGCATTTGCAGCTGTTAAATAATATTATCCTCAGATAGCATGCTCATCCAATACAACAAGGTTCCCCTTTTACTGACTTGCGATGCTTTTCCTTTTGGGATGGGAGCTGCATTTAGCCACCAATTGCCAGATGACTCAGAGCCTCCCATTGCACTCTATTCTAAAACGCTATCACCCGCGGAAAAGAACTACAGCCAATTGGGCAGGGAAGCATTGGTGGCGATGGTGGGAATAAAGCGTTTTCACAAATATTTGTATGGGAGGAGATTCAAACTCATCACTGACCACAAGCCCCTTTTGGGTTTCATCGCTGGTGATCAACAAACACCGAACTATATGGCCCCAAGAATGGCAAGGTGGGCACTCTTTCTGAAGGGGGTATGACTACAAGCTAGTGCACCAGCTGGGGGAAAGTATCACCAATGCCGATGCACTCAGCAAGTGCCCCATGCCAGAGTTGGTCATGGATCCAGCACCCAACAACCAAGTACTATTGATAGACATTGGGACTACCAGCCCAGTCACATCAAATGAGATAAAATACACGAGGAAGGATAAAATGTTGTCTAAAATATTAAACTGGGTATTGAGGGGGTGGCCAAAAGGGAAACTAGAAGAAAAATTCAAAACATTCCAAATCAAACAAATCGAGTTATCAACTCTAAATGGATGCCTGTTATGGGGAGAGAGAGAGATTGTTCCTCAAGAGTTGAGGAAACAAGTCCTGGAAACATTGCACGTGGGTCACTCCGGGATTGTTAGAATGAAGGTGTTGGCTCAAAGTTATATATGGTGGCCAAACTTAGACTGGAACATTACAGAGTGAGTGGCCACCTGCACCCCGTGCCAGGAAACATGGCCAGCCCCCCAACACCAATAAGGGAGTGGGAAGTGACCAAGGGACCATGGAAGAATTCATATTGACTTCGCTGGGTCGATGGGGGAACAAACTTTCCTAATTGTGGTAGATGCTCATTCCAAATGGCTAGAGGTAGTTACCATGCCCAATCTGACCACAGAGGCAACCATCCATGCCCTACGGAAAATTTTCACAATCCATGGCTTGTCTCTGATAACAGTCCTCAATTGACAGCAAAAGCAATTGAATCATTCCTGGCAGAACAAGGAATTAGGCACTCATTGGTCACACCCTTCAGTCTGGCTAGCAATGGTCAAGCAAAACAAATGGTGCAACTGACCAGAGACACTAACTCGAATGGGCCCCGGTAACTGGCAAGAAAAAATAGACAAATTCCTGTTAGCCCAATATATTACCCCCAGAGCAACCACTAATAGGAGTCCGGCCGAGTTGTTGATGGGATGGAAACTAAGGTCCCAGTTAGATTAGCTGCACCCCCATTACCACCCAGAAACACCCTTGGATTCTACCAGACCAACCAGGAGATTTGAAAAGGGAGATTTAGTATTTGCCCAAAATTACACGTGGTATTCCACTTGGGTGCAGGCTATAGTAATAGCCATAACAGGCCCAAAGTCATACCAAGTGGAACTCGAGGACAGGTGGGTCTGGAGAAGGCACATTGAAAGGAGTAGATTGGGAAAGTCATGGCTAAGGCAACACAAAAACCAGACCTAGACACTTTACAAATTCAAAATGGTACTTCGCCCCAAGTAGCTTACAAACAGGCAATAGGCCATCAAAACAAAGAAAAACAGGCCCTGACCCCAAATAACACTGAGGCCCTAGGTTCAAACCTATAGAGATGCACGGACACTTATCTGAAGAAGTGGGTTTCCAGTGAGGAGATCTGGGAGCCATAGGCAGAGAAGCCAGGCGGAGTCCTCCATGCCCCTGGGGGTGTTCGAGAAGGTTCCTTTCGAGGACTGAGGAGTGGCAGCAGGTCTGACTGTTCAGAATGCCAATGCTGGAGCAAGTAAACCACGCAGGTCCAATCGTGCCCACAAGCACGCCGCCTACTTGCGTGATTATGTAGCTTAACCCGCCACTGATTGGTTGATGACTATCTAGGAGGGGAGGGGTGTTACATACTGATGTACAGAGTTGTATTTGCATACCCGCCGCTGATTTTTTAATCTAGCGGCAAGAAAAAATAAACCACTGTCGGTGGTTGGCCAGACTGACAGAGCTCTTTAAAAAGAGAACTCCAGCAGTCTGCCAGCCGCTTGTTGCTGATCGTATCCAGGGAATAGAGTGCTGAAACAATGTCTCGTGTCCTGCCTCTTCTATTGTGTCCCCTATCTAACAAACTTCAATTATGGTATCAAATTATCCATGATGTGATAACTATCCCTGAATTCATGGCTTAGGACAGGGGTCCTCAATCCCCGGTCCATGGGCTGGCACCGGTCTGCAGCATGCCAGCAACAGGGCTTCGCAAACAAGCGAAGCTTCGTCAGAAGGATGCAGGCAGCATATGAAACCACGTCCTTTCCGGTCTGTGGAAAAACCTTCCTCCATGGAACCGGTCCCTGGTGCCCAAAAGGTTGAGGGCCACTAGCTTAGGAGAGTGAAGATGACTTCTTTTGGTATCCAAATACAATTTTCTCAAATTGCAGGAATGCTAGTTCTCTTCTGTGACTTTGAAGAAATAAGATAGAAAGAGTGTTAATGCTTCTGAACTTCAGTACTGGAGAAGGTTTTTGAGGATCCCATGGACAGGCAAGAAAACAACAAATAGATCCCCTCTAAACTTTTTCTCCTTTATCTGCTTGAAGATGTTTATTCATCACAGCGCTTTACATGTCAAGGTAGATTCTAATCCCAAAAAGCTTATTCCAACATAAATATGTGACTGGGGCAACACTGTGATCCAGACTTTGACAAGGCTGGGATTTGGTTCAGCCTGGCTGTGATTTTCAATCGTGTGAAGAATGGCTTTTACTGCAGGTGATTATGAAAGCTTGATCTATGGTGACTTCCCTGCCTGCAAGGAGAAGAGATGGTAAGGCAGATAGCAGCAGCAAAAACCAGCGGTCGCGGTTATACCCACAGGCAAATCAGCCACACTCATATGTGGGTTTCTTCAAACTTCTGCTCTGTGTTTGTGGGAGGGAAAAGGCATCTGTGTGTCTCTTCAGGTCTGGCAAGGCTTGCTTTCTTGAGACTCTTCTTCAGGAGGCTTTCTCCTTCCACCTTCATTATGTTTGTAGAAAGTATCCCCAGCCAAGCTTGCACCCAAGCGAGGGTTTCACTGCTTTCTATCTCAGTATGATAGAATGGGACTACAACCTGCATATTTCAACATACTTGAAAAGTGCCAGTCTGAGGAAGAGCTTGTCTTCAGAACTGGAACTTGGGAAAGATGCAGAGAAAGCTGCCCAGATATTTTTTCTTCTTCCCGTTACAAGCCTAATGCTTTCAGGGTTTCTTAGAACATGACTGTGTTATGTCATGTATTGTAAATGGGAGTTCTAACAAATAGACAATGCACATGCTGCAGTTTGCAGCAACACAACATACTTTTGCATTTTTTCTGTTTCTGTCTTCTTAATTCCTCCTCCCCTTTAGGATTTTTGTCCCTTACACATTTTTTCTATTGCTGCACATGCAAAATGTGAGTTCTTCCAAGTGCTTTTTCCACTTCACAATAGCAGGGTTACAGTTAGGGTTACATAAATACGGCCCCTTGGAAGAACTAAGGTTGCTATTCATATATTTGTAATATGATTGTTGATTTTCATGTAAGCAATATGTTGAAGTTTCTTCACTTTCTATTTTATCTCTCTAATCTCATGTATAAAGAAATATCTGCAGTATCATTTCTTTTTAAAACATTGATTTACTCATAATTACTAGCCCCAATCTAGTCAAGGATTGGCTGAAAGTATTTTTCGCCAATGAACTTAAACTATTGAAAAGCATATTGAAGGAGGTGCTGCAAAATGACTGAGAGAATGGTGGACTTGCTAATTCACAAAATGGTGTGTGTGTGTGTGTGTGTGTGTGTGTAAATGTGTATGAGAGAGGAAAATGAACACCAAAAGACTAGAAGATAATTCTATAGGATCATTTTTTGCTACCTACTTCTTAGTTCTTCTATTTTGTTTTCTAAGTTCATCACCAAAAAAAAGCCTTCTGGTTCTGGTTTAAAACACAGATTGATTCAGATGGTAAAGATCATAGCCCTGTTCTCAAGTCTGCAGGTTCACACAGAACCGGAAGCCAATCAGCCATTGCCCTTTCTGACCAATAACTAAGGAAGGGAACCTGCCAGTTAGTGCTTGATTGCTGCTATCGGCTCAAATTTTTCCTTAATAGGAATGTGTATAGTGCTGTGGGAAAACCCAGTGGAACACAACAAAACTGCCTCCTGGATCAAAGACACTCAACAACAAAAAACACAAAACAAAAT
>JANHFT010007715.1:0-17524 GCA_032467955.1 Pseudoxenodon macrops | reverse complement strand
GGGTGTGTTTTGCTTTGTTGAAGGAGAGAGGAAAGGAGGAAGGGAAGGGAAAGAAAGAGAGAGAGAGAGAGAGAGAAAAAGAAAGAAAGAGAGAGAGAGAAAGAAGGGAGAAACAAGAAAGAAAGAAAGAAAGAAAGAAAGAAAAGGAGACAAAGAAAGAGAAAGAAAGAAAAAGAAAGAAAAGAAAAAAAGAAAGAGAAAGAGGGAGGAAGGGAGGGGAAAGTGAATGACATATACAGTATTTGCATGGATGGGTGGGTGGGTGCATGGATAGATAGATAGATACATGAAGGAGAGGAAGGAAGAACCACAAACCCTGGCAAAAGACGTGGCTTCAGAAGACGCTTTGAAACAGCACAGCAATCTAGGGCTGGAAGGGATCTCGGAAGTCATCTAGTCTAATCCCCTGCTCCAGCAGGAGACCTTATATCATCTGGAATATTTTGGTACCTCTAACAGAGAGGGAAATTGCCAGAAAGGAGAAGGAGTTTACTAGGACAAGGAAGGCAGATAGTCCTTGACTTATGACCACAATTGAGCCCAACATTTTAGTTGCTAAGCAAGAGCGTTGTTAAGTGAGTTTCACCATATTTTACTCAATCCATGATATCTCCTGGCTCTAACAGTCATGTGCAGGCTAGTGAAGAACATCTGAAGGTGTGTGTAATGTTCTAATGTACAGAAGTTATGTAAGTATGTGGCAGAAAGTGGACTCTGGGTGTATTTTTCTAAATGCAGTAAGTGAGTTTGAATGTGTAGTTTTAGAGGAGCTGTGTGTGTGTGTGTGTGTGTGTGTGTGTGTGTGTGTGTGTGTGTGTGTGTGTGTGTGCATACACATACAGTATATATCATGGGTCCTCAAACTACAGCCCGTGGGTAAAAAGCATCCACAAAAGAGACCTAAAGCAAGATGGATTAACAACATTGGCAAGTATTGCAGGCACAACTGGCAAAAGAATGCTCAAGACCATGGGTCCTCAAACTACGGCCTGTGGGTGCGCAGGCTGGATTATCCACATTGCCCCACCCACCCTTCGGCTGTGCACAAGACTTACCTTCGTGAGCCCCGTGGGCTAGAACTGAAAAGTAAGGCCAACAATTTTGGCCTGCAGAGAAGTTCTGGAGATGAAAAATGTGATGTATAGATGTCCCAGGAGGCCAAAAAAACGGGCAAAAACAGGCCGTTTTTTGGCAAAAAATGGGACTTTTGTGGGGAAAAACAGGCTGTTTTTGCCTGTTTTTTGTTTACAGAATGCTTCTGGAGTTGGGGAGGTGAAAAATGGTATGCACAGTCACCCCAGGAGGCCAAAAATGGGTAAAACAGCACATTTTTCACCTCCCCTGCCCTGATATATAGAGAGAGACAGAGGGAGACAGACAGAGAGAGAGAGAAAGAGGAAAAAAACCAGACACAGAGATTTCTCAAGCTCCTTGGGGCTGAGAAGAATTGCTGCAAAACTGAGTTTCCTGAAGAGGACCACTAGACTGTTAAACAACTGAAAAAATGATCTAGTAAAAAGAAAAGTCAACCGAAAGATCAACATGCAAACAAAAGCAAATAAAGGAGCAAAACAAATTAAAGTTTAATTTGTGTGCATTGTTTAATGGACTGTTAAATTGGCCTAGCCCACCCAGTCACATGACCACCTACCCTCACCCACCCAGCCAGTCCAGCCCCCAACAGTCTGAGGGACCGTGAATTGGCCCCCTGTTTAAATTTTTGAGGACTCTTGGTATATATAGTAGATAATGTATCTTTTTGTGTGCCTATACACACTCTATACCAGGGATCTCCCGCCTTAGCCAAGGTTGGAGATCCCTGCTCTATACTATGTACAGTGTCTCCCCGAAAATAAGACTGGGAATTTTTTTCTTTTGACCCCCGAAATAAATGCTTGGCCTTATTTTCGGGGAGGTTTTTGAGGTGCAGGAGGCGGCAAGTGTGGTCGCCTCATGGCTGCTGCTGTGTTTTGGGGAGGGCTTATTTTCAGGGGATGGGTTATTTTAGCGCATGCGCTCAAAAGCCTGGTTGGGCTTATTATCCGGGGGAGGTCTTATTTTCAGGAAAACAGGGTAATATGTATGTACACATATGGCATATATACATAGGATTAAATAGTGCATTTTGGATATTCGTAGTAGTAAATAAATAGACATGGAAATTGTATCTCGTTGAAGCCTTTGAGACAAGGAGAGGGCAGGAAAGGTGCCCCTTGACATGAGTGATGTCATGTTGGCCACGCCCTCCCAGTCACATGAACATCAAGCCACGCCCACAGAACTGGTAGTAAAAAAAATTGAATCCCACCACTGGAGAAGCCAACCAGAGCCATGATTAATCAAACAGCAGCTGTTTGTATAAAATCTCCTTTATCTTGAGATTGCCTCCGGATGTCTTCATGGTTACATCCATGATATTTTATTGAAAACAATACAGAAATGGTTTGATACCACATTTTAAAAAAAAATAAGTAGCCTATATGGCAGCCTTAGTATATGCCACCTAACTACTAGTCAGGTTCAACTCTGCTTAATTTTTCTATACTCTGGCTAAAAGAGTATAGATTTTCAGGGGTGATTAAAAACAAGGTAGAGATACTCTTAAAATTCATCACTCTGTGATGAATTGAAATGCTTCCACTTGTACATTTTTTGTGATATGCACAGCTATGTCTGGTGTTCTTTGATCCAGATCAAATTAGTACTGAAATATTCCCATCAAAACTGGGTGTTTTGGTGCTTGGAAGAGAAACTGTACTAGTAAAAGGGCAAGGACTTGGTCAACCTTCACACAGCAATGCCTAGAGACCTTTGAAAAATTCACATTGGTTTTCTCTTATGTATTACAGAGAGATAAGGGAAAGCTCCTTAAATACCTTCCTTTTGCATGCAGCTAAAGCACAAAAAATTAATTTAGGACAGGTAACTGGTCATACTTTGAAACTTTGTAGGAAAAAGCTTTATTTGATACACTAGATAAAGTAGGCAGAAAATAGCATGGCCTTGTCTGTAAGGAAGGGTATCCATATGTTTATGCATACATGGCCTCCAGTGAAAGAAAACCTGTTTTTACAAGGTGAAATTGAAAGCTGAACACAGCTTGGAAGCAGATGGAGAGGTTAGCGTGACATCAGATTCAGTCCTAGATAACCTCTGCTAAAAATATATGCAAATCATCTAAGAATTCAGTTTTGCAGATCTGGGGACTAATCCAAGGCTGGCCAGCCAACTACTTTCATGCCTAAGAAATAATTTAAAACTCTGCCTCCAACAAAAACGCAATTGCTCCTCCTTTGCCATTTTTCTCTGCTTCCATCCTGACCACACAAGTTCTCCAAACCGCTGATTAGGAGGGCCAAGCTCTAGAAGCAGCAATGGAGCAATATGAAACTGCAGAAGTGCACTGCTGGATCCTATGTGATGTTGTAGAACTCTTGTTTTGTTCTTTAGAGCTCTGAGTTTTTGAGCAGCAGTTCAGATGTCAGAATATTAATAATGGTGAATAACATACTCTCAAAGATAGATTGCTAATCATTGCTGACATTCTCCTGTGTGTCATATTCCTTGAATGCTCATTATAGAATATATAATGGTGGCTGCACCATTATATATTCTACATGCTTAAATTTAAAAATTATTAAAACTGAAATAAAAATGCCATAAAATCTAATCTATACAGTGTGATGACTATAGCCATTGTGTAATTTGTCTACCTGCTCAGTTTATTATCCATGGGCTTCCAGCTTCTTGGTCTTCCTTCTTATGATTCATTATTTTTAAACTGGATTTGCATCTTTTCAGACAGAGGGTTGTCCTCTGTAAAGTAAGATGTGGCCATCCAAGATACCCAGCAGGCCTGGAGGATTTCTTGCAATATAGTCATGGAATCCTCCATGGCACATAGTGACCTCTCTGTGTGAAAGATAAAAAATGGTGGATAGCTTCTGTCAAAAATAAACAAACAAGCAATCAAGAAATGTGCTGCAGACTACCACTTTTTGTAGTTACCGCAGCCACAAAAATCTTGGAAAAGATGTTCAAATGCCATGGTGTGTCTATATACCTAAAAAGATCAGAATCAGGCAAACAATGGTATTCCCTGTGCCATTTAATAGAAGTGAAAGTTGGATTTTAAATAAGCAGGACAGAAAGAGCATTGACGCCTTTGAAGTTTGGTTGTTGGAGAAGACTCCGGAGAATAGTATGGATAAGAAAACAAACCAATGGATCATTGAACAAAAGAACCCAGAGTTCTCATGAGAAGTACAAATGACAAGACTCAAATTATCCTGATTCGGACATATATACAAACACCTAATCCTCTAAAGAAGGCTCTAATGCTGACAAAGAAGGAAGGATAGAGAAGAAGGAAACAACCAATAGCAGTGGATGGACACAGTTACAATGACACCATTGGGACACCTGAAGAAAATCTATCTACCTGGTTGCTCTGAGTATAAAATGACTCAATGGCACATAATCAATCAGTCAGTCAGTCAGTCAGTCTCTAGAGCTGGAACATTAGTTACAGGCATACTTTCCTCACTTTTGAAAAAGGAAGAGTGTTAAAGTAATGTGCAAATCAACATTCTGGAGTGTGATTTGGGAGTAAACATTCTGGAGTACAGTTTGGAGCAAATATCTGCATGTGATATGCATAATACAAAGTGATTACAGGGCACAGACAGAAGAGTAGCTTCTTTAGTACTTAAATCCAAGTGAAGAGTTAAAAAGCAAACATTCTCAAGAAAAAGCACAGGGAAAGTTGCTTGAAATCAGGAATAACTAGAGGGGAGAGATCAGGTTTGAAAGATCAATATAAAACTAGAAAGGAATGTATAAACCAGAGACCTGGCTGTCTCCTAGCAAAACTATAATTTCCCCCCAAGTAAGCCTGCCACCATTGGGAAACTACCGTAAGTATTTAGGGAAAGGCAAGCTGTTCTATTTCATCTTATGTAAAAGGGAAGACTGTGTTTGATCTCACTGACGTCCAGATTGCATCCCTCCCCAGCACTGTTCTTCTCCATTCTTGGTGCTTGGCATGAATGCCTTAGCTGAGAACAAGAAGTCATATGCATTCCTGGGGCCTTTCCTCTCTCTGGATATGAGGCAGTTTCATACCGTCAGCTGTGCCAGGGAGTTCTGCCAATCCAAACACGCTGTGTCCCCTCTACAAGGAATTCACCAAACTTGGGAGAAAAATGGAGGACATACTTGTCGCAGATCCACAAAGATTTATCTCTTGGTTGCAATGTTTCAAAGATCAGGCCTAGCTAAATGGAGGCAGGACTTATGTGGAAGTTTAGCAAATGGAGGACTATGTGTTTAGCCTGCTGTCAAGACTTACTTATTTGTTCCGTTTTAATCTTCCTCAGAGAATGAACTAGATGTTACAGAAACAACAACAAAAAGGAAAAAGGAAAGTAGCAGAGTGTTGGCACTTTATCTCTTACAGTATTAGACCAGCTTTCACTGCTGTGCCCAGCATTACACTTTCCTTTGTTATCTATACATGTAATAGTGATTAGACTGGAAAAAGCAATGTTAAGAATTCTATTTTGATGCATATCTTGTTTGGTTCATATGAGTCAGCTAAACTTATTTTCTCTGTTAATTATAGGAATTTATCCTATAGCTACGGTAGATTTGGATTTATCAGCAGGTGATCTAGGAACATCAAAAGGAAAATCTATATTAGCAACTTTTTATTGGATTATTTACAACTGTTGTGAGCTGCCCAGGGTCACTTTGGTGAGATGGGGGGACTATACAAATCAAATAAACTAACCACAAAAGCTGGGGGGGGGGGAATACTGTAATGCAGTTTGCCTTCACGTATATGTCTCACAGAATCAAGATAGCGCTATATTTCAGTGGAAGTACCCCACTGCTCTTCTAACAAAAGTTAAATACATCGAGATCAGATCCATGGCTATTTATATTTTTATATTGTAATTTCTACATTAAATTTTACTAGGGCTAAAATATCAGCTGTTCAATCAAATGCTTGCTTTCTTCTTCTGTTCTCTCTCCCTTTTTCATTTTGTATCGTGCACTGTAGCTTTTTTATCTTTTGGTTCATATGGAGCATTTACAAAAATGGAAGCATAAGTGTTAAAAAAATAATCAAATTCATGTTAAGCCAGTATTCATTTCACTGTTTTGATTTAGAGTGATGAAAGTTAAATGCTTCAAATATTTTGGATTTGGATTTATTTATCACTAAATTCTTAGCATTTTCAAACCCGAAATCATAGAACTCTCCAAACGTTATGCGAGCTGTACTTTCCTTAAAATGCCTGGAGTGTTTTCAGTTGTACCCTTGGAGGCAGGGGCTATTTAGATGTATGGGACATAATAAGTCAGGCTCATTGTTAAGAACCAAGAGAAGTGAAATCTCAAGGGTAATATCATGAAGTTCTCATACAAACTGGCTGGTACCTGAAATAATTCTAAAGCATGCCATGGGCAGAACGTGTCTGATATGCCTGTATTAAGTAACAGAAGTGCTCATCTGACCCTATGCAAAAAGGCACAATTCATGCAATCTGAATACTACAGAAATTAGGTGAAATTGCAAATATGTGTCCCCAGGGTTCTGTGAATTAAAGGAAAAAATGAAGCTTATCTATATATTGCATAGGATGTTCAGGCAGAAAGAATGAAAACTTAGATCCAAGAATGAAGATATGGGCCTCTGCTGTTAAAGATGTTACGATATTTATGCGGAACTATGTAATTTGTGTTGTAGCTAATCCAAACTCGGGTTTCAACTGTCAAGTTGATCCATGCAGATTACAGTTTGAAGCTGAACATAGCAATTGCATCTACTTTCAACATATTAATTCCTGGAAGGAATTTTGAGCATTGGATTATGTATGCTAAAATAATTAATTGGGTAAATGTCCAAACTCACATCTATCAAACAAATGAATCAGTTCTAAAATCAAGCTTAAATTGTGTAACTAGAATGTAATTCTTCCACTCTCATATTCACAACATAAAAAAAAAAGAAAATATTAGAGCTACTATAGTTGAATGCAAAAATCAAGATGTCGTTACAAGTACTAGATTCTTGTAAAAAGCTACAGAAACATCTAGTTATTTCTAGTTATCTAGGCATTTTCCAGATGTCTGCATTCCAGATATGGTAGCATTAAGGAATACCAGCACATCAACAGAGAAGCAACTTAGTGATACCAAGCAGGAACTGGCTATCAAGCCAAACACCTTCTTCCTTTATCAATTACCATCAACTAGATAGATAGACCCTCACTGATATATTCCTGATCAGTACTAATGTTTATGCGTGCAGAAGGAACATTACAAAACTTTCCTTTGGACTCTACTCCAAAATCTACAAAGTGCCTTTTGAAGGGACTGCTTGAAAAGTCAGCTAGTATGACGATATACCCTTGTACAAACTAGACTTGGGTGCAATTTTAGAGAGGGAATAAATACTAATTTATGGGTTCCAGGTTGTGGAGCTACAAGAAATGCAGGCAAGATTGTTGGAAGCTTTGGCTTTTGTGACTGATTAGCTGAATTTATCACATGGTTTAATGGGACATTGTTCTCACAGGAATGCCTGTCACAGACTGTTCTATGTTTTAAACTTTGCTTTTGACCTAAGAAGGGGAAGCAAGTTTGGATTGGGATGTAGTCCAAACAATCTCTGACAGCAGCTTCACAGATGCAAACAATTGCAAGTCATGGATATCAAGCAAAAATGTTGCCAATAGCAGCAGCTTCTTATGCCAAGCACTGTAAACATCGTGCTAGAAACTTCCCTTGCATTCTTAAAATCATCTCTAATACTTTCATTTCTTTTGTCATGCCACATTTGGTAAAATGAAGGCAACAGTATTGAAATTTCTTAGGAAACTAGAATCTGTAATGTTAATAAAAGAAGAGGATGATCCCTCTGAATCAGACACCATTGAAGGGGATTTGGGTCTAGGGACATTTTCTAGATAAGCCATTCCTTGCATGCTTGTTGCTTTGTCCTGATCGGCTCTAGATTATATTTGAGACTTTCACATATATTAAAGGATTTCAGTTTGTTTGCTTGGTTTGGTGAAAGTGATTCCTGTCCCTTCATGCTTGCCCATTCTGATTACCGTACATAGAATTTCCCCCATTTTTCTAATAACATTTAATTTAAAAAATCCTCCTACCCCTTTTATTCTGCAGAACAGATAGAATAGAATAGAATAGAATTCTTTATTGGACAATTTGTCTTTGGTGCATGTGCTCTCAGTGTACATAAAAAGACAAGATACTGGTACATTTGTCAAGAATGATAAGGTTTCTTATGCAGATTTCTTATGTAGCAGTTCTTCCTGGTCCCTTTATAACAGCAATCAAGTATATATTTTGCCTTCCTAACAGAAAATATTTATTTATTTTCCAAGACCAATTTTTAAAAGAAGACACAACAAATACATAACCATGGTGTAAAATAAATAACAACAACAAACACTTCTAGAGAAAGGCCTGAAGCAATAATGTGAGAGAGGAACCAGATTATTTCTGCAAGCCATAGCTATTGTTGAAAAGGGAGCAGCCTTATTGGACATAGCAGAAGGAGTAGTTAAGATGACTAATCATTGATATTACAAGATGCAATACAATGGAAGAGATGGGATGTACCTCATAAGGGCCAAGAAGAATGTGTTTGTAAAACAACAGGCTCAGCTCAACCGAAGGGCTTTAAAGTAAAACTGGAGGGGGAAGGAGACCAATTTTAGGACCAAAACCAAAGCATAAACCCTAAGAAAACAAATCAGAATAATATAAGATAGTAATGGAAGGGATCTTGTAGGTCGTCTAGTCCAACCCTCTGCTCAAGCAGGTAGCTCTATACCCTTATAGCCTCCAGTCCCCTAATCATCTTTGTTGCTCTTCTCTGCACTCTTTCTAGAGTTTTATACTGAGGTGATCAAAACTGGAAGCAACATTCCAAGTGGGGTCTTACCAATGCATTATAAAGTGGTATTAACACTGCGTGGTCTTGATTCTATAACTCTGTTAATGCAGCCTAGGACTCCATTGCCAGTTGCAGACAATGAGGAAGAGGGGGGTGAGAAGGAAGGGGCACTCAGGTACATTAATAGAAGATTCAGGAAGCAAATATAGGGTAAACATAAAGGGCTCAGATGCCTGTACACTAATGCTAAAACTATGGGAAACAAACACAGAGAACCTGAAGTCCTGGTACATGAGAGCAAATACTATATTGTTGGTTTTACTGAAACCTGGTGGGATTAAACCCATGATTGAAACATAGTGTTAGAAGGATATAAATTGTTCACAAGCAACAGACTCAACAAAAGAGGAGGAGGAGTTGCATTGTACATAAAGAATTACTACACCTCTACAGAAATATTCACAATACCAAGGATGAAAGCCTTCTTGAAAGTAATTGGTGAATATTAGAGGAAAAAGAAACAATATTGTTATAGGTTATATACTATAGGCCACCTAACCAAGTAGAGGAAATAGATTAACTTTTAGCTAATTAGTAAATTGAGGTGTACAGGAACCACAAATGGGAGACTTTAGCTACCCTGACATCATCTGGGAGACAAACTCTGCAACAAGTGGGAAATCAAACAGGCACCTGATGGGCCTAGCTGACAACTTTGTCATGGAAAGATAGAGGAGGGAAATAGAGGGTCAGTTAACTACACTTTAACTAGATTTAATTTTTACTAAAAGGGATAAGTTCGTTGAAGGAACTTTGGGGGATAGTGACCATGTCATTCTACAATTTGCCATAATGCAAGCACAGGAAATTGAATCAAGTCAGACTAATGTTTTAGATTTTAAGAGAGCCGACTTCAACAAGCTAAGAGAGAGATTAGGAAGAATTCCATGGATGGAAATCCTAAAGGGGAAAGCAACTCAAGATGCTTGGGAAACTCTGAAAAATGAGATTATAAAAGCCCAATATGACACAATACCACAGAGAAAGAAAAATGAGACCTAGATGAAATCAGCCTGGTTGCATAAAGACTGCACTTTGACAAACTGAAAGAAAAAAAGACAAGTATTTAAACATGGACAGAGGGACATATAACTAATAGCCCCAAATAGCCCCAATCTGCAAGGATAAAGCCAGGGAAGCTAAGGCTGTAAATAAACTAAGACTTGCAACAAATGCCAAAAATAACAAAAAAAAGTATATTTCAATATGTAGGAAATAAGAAGAAAGTCAAGGAAATGATCTGTTCACTAATGGGAGAAAATGACAAGAAGGTGATGGCAGGGAGAAAGTAGAACCGCTTAATTCCTTCTTTGCATCTGTCTTTACACATAAGGAAAAAATAGACCAGCCTATCAAAAGCAGCACCCTGGGAGATGAAACAGGAATACAGGTGAAAATGGGCAAAAAATTGGTAAGAAAACACCTATCCACTTTAGATGTTCAAATCACATCGATCAGATAGTTTACATCCCAGGATTCTGAAGGAGCTGGTAGATATGACCTGATCCACTGAATAAATTCTTTCAGAACTCCTGGAGCATTGGGGGAAGTGCTAGAGGATTGGAAACTGATATGGTTTAAATTTGCAAAAAGGAAAAAGTGGAACCAGGAAACTGCAGACCAATCTGCTTGATATCAATTCCTGGGGAAATCCTGGAAAAGAAACAGCAGATTTTTGAGTGCTTAGAAAAGAACAGGGCAATAGAAGCCAGCATGAGTTTGTTAAAAACAGTAGATCATGCCAGACAAACATTATTGCTTTCTTTGATAAAGTGATTAAATTAGTAGATCAAGGAAACACTATGGATATAGTATACTTGGACTTCAATAAGGCATTTGATAAAGTAGGCCACAGCCTCCTTCATAGAACAATGTGGGATAGACAGTACTACCACCAGATGGATTTGCAGTTGGTTGGCCAACTGCACACAACATGTGGTCCTCAATGGAACTACATCTACATGGAGGGAAGCATGTAGTCGGATAATTCAAGATTCTGCCTTGGGCTCAGTACTCTTCAACATCTTTGTAATTAACCTAGATGAGTGGATAGAAAGGGAACTCATCAAATTTGCAGATGATACCAAGCTGTGAGGAATTGTTCATACTTTGGAAGATACAATTCAGAAGGATCTTGACAGACTTGAGCATTGGGAATCCAACAAAATGCAATTCAGTGGTGAGAAAAATAAGATCCTGCACATAGGCAGGAAAAACCAAATGTACAGGTACAGACTAGGCAGTATCTGATTCAACATTAGTACTTGTTGAAGGGATCTAGGTGTCTTGATGGGCCAACACTTAAATATGATCCAGCAGTATACTATAGCTGCCAAAAAATGTTGATGCAGCCCTGGACCACACCAATAGAAGGATAGCATCAGGATTATGCGAAGTGATAGTACTGCTTTATATTGCTGTGGGAGGCCACAGTCGGAATATTGCATCCAGTACTGATGACCAAGATACAAAAATGCTGAGGCCCTAGAAAGAGTGCAGAGAAGAGCAACAAAGATGATAAGAGGCCTGGAGATTAATTCATACAATGAATGGCTAAGGGAATTAGGTATATTTAACCTAATGAAGAGAAGGCTTAGGGGTGACATGATAGCTGTCTTTGAATACTTAAAGGACTGCCAAAGGGAAGAGTGTGTTTATTTATTCTCCAAACCACCTGAGGGCAGGACAAGGAGCAATGGGTGGAAGCTCATTAAAGAGAGACCCAATCTGGAAGTAAGAAGAAATTTCCTGATAGTGAGATCAATTAATAATTGGAATAGCTTGCCTCCAAGAATTATGGGTGCTCCATCACTGGACGTTTTCAAGAAAAGATTGGACAGCCATTTGTCTGGGATGAAATAAAGACTCCTGCCTTGAGCAAGTGGTTGGATTAAAAGACCTCCAAGGTCCCTTCCAGCCTTATGATTCTATAAGTTCTGTCCTCCATTTATTATATAGAGGCAGTTAGCAGTACCTGTGAAACATCTACAAATCTGATTTTATGAAGAAAATCTCCTTTGCATCCTGAGAAATTAAAGTCACTGCTTTTTGTTTGCTACCATTTTGAATCAACAGTTCTACAAAAGTCTATTAAGATAACTCCCATTTTGGCAGCCTTTTTCCAGATTCTGGAGACAGAAAACAACCAAAAATCTCTAGGGGTATACTGTAGTAATTCCCTGTAGCACCTGGGAATATTTTGGTCTAATATTTGCACTAAGATATAGTATGGTAGTATTCCAAAGCTACTGAAAATGGATGTTCTAATGTATACTTAATTTCAAGTTCAGATGCACCATGTTTATCTTTCTTTATATTTAATCATAATCTAATGATAGAAAACCATGCAAGTTTCCATGTTTTTTCTTATTAGTTCTATAGAATTATAGAATTCAGTTATTTCAAAGTTTCATCAATTGAAAGTGTTAAGGTCTGCTTCTTTGCTTGTAGATCTTTGAGATGAAGATTGAAACAAAATACAAAATATACAAAATATGTGCACAGGACACCAGGCACCTATGTAATTGGAAGAAAGTTTGGTATTTTAAAAACTGAATGGCTTTTTAAAAAATTCATTCTGGATCTTAGGATCCATTGAAAGGATACTGATTTTTTTCTTAAGAACAGAACAAATATTATTGCAATTAAAGATGGTAATGTTTCAGAGTAACCAACTTGCACAGGATGAAAGAGAGAAAGGTACCACTGCTCCTTCAGGAAGTCTGATTTTTTTATTCCAGAATTCACAAAAAATATTTTAATGGCTACAGATGGTGTTTATATCCTGAAGGGGAGGATGGACTTGTCTATATATCTGTGTGTATGTAAGGGTGTACATGCACACATACATATATGTACACATGTGTGTGAAGGCTATGTTGGTGGTTTCTCTTACCTGATATCTCAGTGCAGCCCTGTTGTCTGTTAAAATGTACACCCTGCCCAGCCATGCCCTTATTTAGAACTAGCCTTCAAAGAAACCTCAAAACTGACCATATATGGTGAGTCTGTTGCTGCCGAGACTCCAGCAAGACAGACCAGAGAGGAGCTGGGGAGGGGGAGGGAAGAGACTGGTCTTTGGCTAGAACCAGCCCTCATGGGAAAGGCAGGGCACCAAGAGAGAAATCAGGGGGGCCTGGCCAATCCACAGAGGCTCTGCGCTCTCTAATCCATGAGGAACTGCTAGGGAAGCTGTCTTATCCCAGCCAAGCCATGGTTCACCTAGCTCAGTGACGGGGGATAGGATGCATTCTTGAGTTGTTCCTGACCAATTAGGGAATCAGTTGGAGATGCCAAGTCTGAAACCCAGGACCTTTGATGTGCAATTTATTGACTCTCTGGACAGTATCTAAAGGATACTCTGGTCAGAGCTGTACAGATGTTCTTACATCCAGGGATGTAGATGAGTGCTTCCCACACAGATTCAAACAGTCAGGCTAAGTTACAAGAAAAAAAGCCTGCTGATAATACATCAGCTCTTGCTCCCAATGTGATTTAGAATAAAAGGTCATGACATAGACAAGGAGGCAGCAAAAGATAACAAAGTCCTAACTTGAAGACCTGCCAAGCGTCTAACAGCTGTTTCTGCTAAGGACAGAGGTGTAGGACACTTTCCTGCCTAATAACTTGAGCACAATCCTCATAGTCCTGATGACATTTTCCCCTCACAAATCATAAAATGAAAGGAAGAACACAAGTCTAGGGTTGATATTCTGCAGGGAATCTTTCTGCTCGATTGTAGCTATGCAGCACCTGTATTGGTGGGAGGAAACAGTTTCTTTCATTTTAATTATGTTTTCCCTTCTGGAAACCACCCAAAATAGCAGCTAAGGGTCCCTCCAAAATTAAGGGTTTGCCTCCTCCCATGATTCAAGTAATAGCCCTATGTGTGCTGTTTTCCATTCTACCTTCCAAATGGCGCCTCAGACCAATAATCTGAAGTGGCTGCTTCACTTAGTGAAGAGTCATTGATAGCAAATGGGAGTTCCATCATATCATGGCTTCCTGTGCTTCCCGCTATTTTGCTAATCCATTGAAAGCCCATCATTCTGTCTCCATCTTCCCAGCTCTCTGAGATCTGAGGCAAGAAAAGCCTCATGCATATAGTAACAGGGTTCCCTGAACATGCTAAGCCATAATTACTCAACCTCTATGGGGTGGAACACATGACTTATAGAATAACATGTTCATAAAATCATAGAACAAAAGAGTTGGAAGGGATCTTGGGGATCATCTAGTTCAAACCCTTGATTATAGCAAGAATTTATTACTGCCACATCCCCAATAGATAAACCTTTGACTTCTGTTTAAACAACTCTAGCAAGGGAGAGCCCAACATCTCTCAAGAGACTTGTGAATCCTGTTGGTTCTCTTCTCTCAAATCTCATCTCCAAATTAACTGGTGTGATATAGGGAAGAGATTTTATGCGGAGAGAAGCACAAAATACCTCTATATGCAATCTGTATATGTCTACATTAAGATGGGAAGCAAGCATTACAATAGCAAAAACTCATTACGAGTCACCTATGAATCTCCAAAGTTCAGTCTGGTCAATGCTTTGTTGCAAGACTGCTTGGGATTCCATATATACCAGCTTGAATATACTGAAATTAATTTTTGGAAACAATAAAAAGATCAATAGCAAAGAAACCAGAACAGTGGTCTAAAGTTGACTTATTTTGAATTAAGTTATGTATACATCAGAACTCACTATAAAAATTAATTTTATATTTATTGTGGCGGAATCAGGGTTGCCCTCAGGGTTCTAGAGCAATGTAATTGTGACAGGTGCCCAACCTGGTGCCGTCCAATCTGGTGCCGTCCAAATATATAGTTCATATTAGTGAACAACTCTCATGGGGTGGGATGATGCTGGGCCAGGGATTGGAATTGTGTGTTGATGCAAAGTCGTGGGCTTTGTCTGGAAGTGAGGTTTGTTGAATTCAATGGCCATTACTTAATATTTAAAGAACAGCTATAAACCTCCGCTGGCCAGAATGTTTATTCACATGAACAAAAGCTATTCTCTGAGGGTTCAACAAACAGACCTTATAAATATCATGAAACAGAGAATCAGAACCCTCATGTGTAACCCTCTTTCTATACTGTTAATGGACAAACGTTGCATCATATCTATTGTTCTGTATCTGTATCTATAAAATGAGTACAATCATAACTTTCCACACATAGGATAGAATTAGTAAAATACTAATGGGTATTAACATTTTCTTTCACTATTCCATTCTTCCTATGCTACTCCAAAGTTTACTCTACGGTTTTCCCAGCCTCGGTCCACCTCTTGCCTGTAATATTAGGACATGGGAAAACATTAGTTTGAAACATAGAGATTGAAAGTAGAGGGTGTCTGTGAAATGCTTGGAATGCTTGAGAGGAGCTGCACCAAAACAGTGCATTTCTTTCCCTTCATGCCTGGATTTTTCATAGACGCAAGCAGTCTTTCGCATTTCTCCAGTCCTATGATTGATTCAATCCCATCCCCGACTTGAAAAAGTACCATTCCATGTGGTACTCAAAATCCCTCTCTCACACACATACAAACACCTAGCATCTTGGCTTTCCTTACCTTACTCTTGACTTCAGCTGACATGCCGTAGGCTGGGCCCCTGTTGAAATGTGTTGCAGACATGACGGGGAGGGGGCGTGTGGTGTTGCTGTTCAGTGCGGTTCTCTGCTTCCCTGGTTGCACGTCAGGTCTGACTCTCCAGAGCTTTCCCTGCAAGAGTTTAAAAACTCTTTGCTCTGGCACTCTCCCCCTCCTCCGGTCTGAGGAGTTCTTCCATTGGCTAGACTGCATGGCCAATCGCCACCTGCCAAGGATGCTGATGTCAGCCTGATGGTATTAAGAAGCAATGGTGTCATTTTTTCCACCTTGAGGGGCTTGGGGGGCATCCAGTTTTGTTGCTGACTCGATTTCCTGATGGATGGAGAGTCTAAATATTTACAGAAGCCCAAGCATGTGTGAAATGGGGAAATGCTGATGGATCTGATTGGCAGAGCTGAAATTGCCCACAGTTCTTTCTCCCTCCCAACTTGCCTGCTCTGCTACTTCTGTATTACTCCATTTCTATTTCATGCTTCCATGTAGCCCTCCTGCCTTTCACAATTCCCTCCCCTCTCTCCTTTGTAGTAGCTTCGAGCATCGAGACAACTCGCTTTCCTTTTCATGCATCCAAGCCTCAAAAGAATGAGCTAGAAAAACAAAATCCAGTCACTCAGAGGGCAGCGCTGTCTGGCCAAGCCTCCTTGACTAAACTAGTTCCTTTTGCTTTATCTTCTTCTCTGGCTTTGGGTCTCTTGGGTTATTTTGGCACTGACAATTGGCATCTTTTGTAGCAAAACACTTTGAACACTATTATGTGAACCTCAAAAGTTTAACTCTTCATTCTTCTCCAGCAGCAACAAACAGCTGCTGATCCATTTGTAGTCCTAAATAGAAATTTACAAAAAAACAAAAAACAAGAACGTAAAAACTTTACAATTTTACTACCAGGCTATAATTCTCCTAATGAGAATAGAGAAGACAAATAGGAAGAGACAACTTGCCCTCAACTAATCACTTGTTATGATTCAGTGAAACCTGTAATAACTGCCACGAATCCTTTAGACAAGAGTGGGAACTAAATTTCAAGGGTGAAGAGATTAAAGAAATTAGTATGAACAGGAAAGAGAATTTAGTAGCATATTTCTGGGATTTTCTACCAGTTTAGTATTCCTTCACTGACATTAATATCCTGTCAATAAATACTATTATTTTTCTCCTGGTTTAAGCCACCCGGTATTGAATGTCTACATTTTTGCTTTTGGTTCTAGATCCCTAAAATGGATGGGAAACAGCCAGTTTTTCTCCCATAACTAAACCCAGGCAGCTAAAATTTCCTGAATTCAAGCTGATCACTTAGGAAAGTACTTGTCAATGCCTGTGGTATAATAAAATCAGACTTTTAATCAGAGAAAGCTTGAGAAGGGAGTGAGGTTGAGATTGAGGTTGAGATTGGATCAGGGTTTTGTAAACTTGGCCATTTGAAGGTGTGTGGACTAACTTCCATAATTCCCCATGGGGAGTTGAGGTCCACCCATTTTCAAGATTTGGAAACACTGGATAGACAAAGCATCAGGCTCAGTTCACAGGCATTGGCCACAGATTTTCTAAAAGGTTTCATTGGAAAGAGTTGTGGAGGCAAGGCTTGGATGATAACCACATTAGAAACTGATAGGGGGGATCTTAGCTTTAAAAACACCATGTTTTTTTTTTGTTTTTTGGTGAATTTCTTTTCAAAGTACTGTACAGTAGCTTGAGCACATTTCTGTTGTTTCTGTCATGTCAAATATTTAGTATGGATCTGAAACGACCACTGTCAGTTTCTATAGATTGGTGCTTCCCTTCCTCCCTCTTCATGAAAATTGGGGCTGAGAAGGGCTGCCTGAGGCATTTTCATAAATAGAATAGAATAGAATAGAATTCTTTATTGGCCAAGTGTGATTGGACACACAAGGAATTTGTCTTTGGTGCA
>JANHFT010007713.1:47009-64535 GCA_032467955.1 Pseudoxenodon macrops | reverse complement strand
CAAGATATTGTGCTTCTCATCCAAGAAGCTTCTTCAGCTTTGACTGGATGGTAGGGAATGGAAGGATTTATATTCTTTGCAGACAGCATTATTTGAGAGAGTCATTGAAGCCACATCTTCAAACAAAAAGAAGAAAGTCCAGTTGCCTATTGAAAAAGCACCTTTGTAACAACTATGAGCTGGATGACAAAGAATCATAGACACTTCTACAGTATATTCAAATGATGAATATGGATGCTCAAGGCATATATCCTTTAAATTAAAAGTGTGCTTTATAAACTATCTCTGGTTCCTGAAGAAGAGATTAGTTATAAATCTAACTAAAGCAATACAATAAATACACTCCTGTGTTTTAATTGTTTCTTACATTTATTATGTTTTTGTTATTTATTTCATACAGTATAGCTTTATTGACATTATTACCAGCTGGAATTGAATCCTAGGGAATAAATAAATCTGAATTTGTTCTAATAAATAAACAAATTCATTGAAATTTCATTGAATTTTTTTTATTTATTAGAACTATATGGCTGCCTATCTTAAAGTACAACTCTAGGCTATAGACTGTAATCTACTATGGTGCTCCTTTGCGGTTAAAATACTGATTTTTTTTAATTTCCCAGTTTAAAACTGAAAGAGAATGACTGTCTCAAAGTCACCTCACATCTAACTGTTATGAATAAGGGAGAATTAAAATCTAGTTGCTCTACCTCCTAGTCAGCACCTTTACTACTCTACCCCATTGGCAGGTTGTTTAATTGTTTTTCTCCAATGTTTTATTGCTACAATGCTTTTAAAGTAAAAAATAACAAACCCAATCCATTACAAGAGTAGTGTACAATACCATCTTTGGAAGCCTCAAGTTCCTGGTGCTAGTATATTGTAGAACCATTTTTTTGGTACTTATAAAGAGAATCAGCAGATATATTAAGAATGGAGGGAGGTTCTTGTGACAGAATATAATGTGCCTAGCTAGAGTTCTTTGTGATTTTGGATAGGATTTCGCCTTTGTCTAAGTAGTTCAGAGATGAGAACATCTGAACAAACTTAACAAGCACTCGTCTTACCTAATCACAGACCAGTGAAAACAGAATGAACAGGAATCACTGGCAGTTATTTAATACCCAGATTTAGCCTGTCAAAATCCTGCTTTCTACATGTTGTTCCCTTGTTTAAACATAGACACGTAACTATTATTTCTACCCTGTATGAAAATGGGCATTCTGCCGAAGCTTTTCAATATCACTGTGACATTTTATTTCAGTCAGATTAAATGGGGATATCTGTACTCAAGAAAACTTTGAAAAATATAGAATGTTCTTTCTCAAGTTATTGGTTGGTGGATGATTTTATTGGCTGATGAGAAGAATGTTTAATTAACTTTTGATTTTTTTGGATGGCTAAATTCTGAATCCCTAAGTGCTGCTCACATTTCTGATTTCGAATATCTTTTTTTCTGGCATTAATTGGAATAAGAGTGCAGGTGCCATGAGACAAACCAAATTCAAAATCTACACATGTTTCTCTATACAGCATAGATTACATATCTATAGATGGTATGTGTACAAGTAGGTACGGCACACTACACTGACTTTTCTGCCAGTAAATTAATACAAGTACAGATTATAAAGGATGTTACATTACCAAAGAAACATCTGCTAAGCAAAACAAAAATGCTTATAAATAAGGAGAGACAAAGTGAGCCTCTTTTCAGCTTGATTTACGCTCAGCTGCACTGTACTGTACATATGTTATCAAAGGGAGCATCCTATTAGCTAGCAATTCTTAAGAAGTTCATAAAGCTGTTCCTCCTCCCTCCAGAAGTGTTTTTGATTTTTAAAAAAATCCCCGAAAGTATCTTCTCATCAGCTCTGGCTGAGCCTTCTGTAAAAAAAAAGTGCCACAGTTCTAAGGTCACTGAAGAGGGAAGGGGAAAATCTTCTAATACTATCACAGCAGGCACAATGTTCAACTAGTAAGAGAGTTTCAGTTGCAGATTTATTTCTGTGGTGAAGCTAGGTCAAGCTGCATTAATAGGCCTGCAGGGTTGCAGGGTGAATGGAAGCTCAATGGAGTGGCCTAAGCCAACCCTTGATCCTCACACACTAAGGGGGATTTTATGGTTGCTAAGCCACTGAGACATATTCCTTACCGTATTACAACCTTCTCTTCTTGCATAAAAATACTGGGAAATACAATGCCCAGACTATGAAGTGCGAAGCTATCATGAAACACAACAGTAAACTGTCAAGGCCCAGCCCATCTGTGAGGAAAAAAGAAGCAGTGGTCCTTCCTCTGATACAAGAGTGTTCACAAAAGTGGTGAACAAAATCAAGATGGATAGTGACATCATAGCCACCTTCTTGATATTTTTACCATGCTCTTTGTACAGCCCTTTTCTGATTTATTTTCCTCATTTTTTAAACCTCATTATAGGGGTAGCTATCTATATCCAGGATCCAATCTTGGCAACTTCAATTCCCAGAATTCCTCAGCCAGCCATCTTAAAATTGCCAAGATTGGCCACCCTGATAGAGTTATCTAAGGATTCTATATCTATAGGTAAGAACTGTGTCCTAGGACAGAAATTAAGCAGTTTTGCTCAGGTTTAGTAGAAAATGCTACTCTTAACTGAGTACTGAAGTAAGATTCAAATGGCATCAGTAGTTTTCAAATATGGAGAGCAGAGGACTTCATATTGCCCTTTGTCTCATGCAGCAAAAAAACATATCAAGTAGATGGACCATGTGATGGATAATTTACCCAATGAATACAAGCCAGGGGAATAAAACATTTCTGTTTTAAATTTGTAGACTGAAAGCATTATAATTTTATGTTCTTCATGCTTCCTTGATTCTATTAATGTGCAGAATGAAGGAGAACCACATAAGATGAAAGATGAGGCATTCACTTAGCAGTTTTTCCCATGGATTCCCCAGTGATTATCTTTAAGGCTATCACAGTTTACTTTTATTTCTCCAACTGAACTTGAAATAAGAAATATTATGCAGAAAAATATCTATTAGAATGAACACAATGAAGTGTTGTACAACAAGGGGATTCCTATCATAATACAAATACTGTTTTCATCTCATAGATGAAAAATCTGGGATTTCCTAAGAATTTGTATTACTGCTGGTAAATAAACTCAAGAGATGTACATTCATTCTCAGAACCATTTAACATGAAAAACTCTTCCTAATGGTAAATAAGGTAAATTTACTTTAATGGTAAATAAGGATCAGCACAGACAAAGTGGTTGTGTTCTATAATTCTTCCCTGTGATTCCTCAATATGTGGCAGTTCTGAATCATATTTCCATAGGTAAGTGTTTCTCAACCCATGGCAACTTGAAGCAGGGTGGACTCTAACTTCCAGAATTTGTCAGCTAGCAAGGCTGGCTGGGGAATTCTGGAAATTGAAGCCCCACGTCTTCAAGCTGCCATGTTGAGAAACACTTCCATAGGTGGTGAGAAGATGGAAACAATGTGGAGAGAGGAGAGGAAATACATATAGTAGAAAAGCAAGCATGCAAACTTCTCTAGTGGGCATTGCCTTCCTATAGAAAAGCAAAATATGATTTTGAGAATTATCTATATGCATTTATATGTTTTGTATAACCTCTCCCTATTGCATCTGATGATGAATTGGCCATATATGCACAGTGTTTGCTTCTTATCCTTTGTCCAATTCTGTAGAATTTCTCACTCTTTGATTTTAAGGTTGCTTAGGAATCTTGTCCCTTCATTAATGTTGTCCAAAGAATTATAAAAAACTGGTTAGCAACAAGAAGCCAGCCAAAGAATCATGGGAAAGTAAGGAAAATAAAAATTAAGGCTACCAGAGTTTGTCTGCAAAAATCTGAATGGCCACTCAATGGCAGCAAAGAAAGACTTAAAACTCTACACTAACATTTAATAGTCATTTTAAATAGTATTAGTAACATTAAATAGTAACATTTAATAGCTGGGGATTGATGGCTTTTCGGGAGCACCCGAAAAACACGTCTTTCACTGGGACGTTGACCATGCCTTCTCGTTTCCTGATTGCTTATTTGTACCCTATGACTATCATTGCGTGTTGCATCTTATCATTCTTGACAAATTTATCTTGTATTTTTATGTATACTGAGAGCATATGCACTAAAGACAAATTCCTTGTGTGTCCAATCACACTTGGCCAATAAAGAATTCTATCTATTCTATTCATCTGGATTTCTGCAGTCCAGATCTGCCAGCCTTCATTTATTGGCCATGTGATCCTTAACTGGCTGAGCTCAGCTGCCTGTAGTTTTGCTCTGGGGAATATAATATCAATTAAAATTGCACACTCCTGTGGTATTGATGCTTGCCAGAACTTGCAGCAGATGTGGGCAGGTCACATTCACTCAGGAAGCTGGATTGCCTGCTAGGAAAAAAAATATGTTCCATCGCTACATAGGTTAGGTTGATAGGAAAAAAGTGGGATTAGTAATAGCAAGCAATAGAAAAATGAGGAAAGTATCTTAACTGCCCAACATAAAGCAATAGGATGGACAATATATGCGCGCCTTCCAAACGACACTCCTGCTCTTGATTTCGTATGTATCTGCATAAAGATCAAACAACCTGTAACTCATCAGCCATGCATCCACTTCTAATGGCAGCATCTGCAAATGTAATGGTATGTGAAGTCTTTTATTCAACTCAGAAAGGCAAAGGACAAAATACAGAAGGATCTTGACAGACTTGAACATTGGGCACTATCTAACAAAATGAAATTCAATGGTGAAAAAAGTAAGGCTCTACAATTAATCAGTGGAACAACTTGCCTCCAGAAATTGTGAATGCTCTAACTCTGGAAGTTTTTAAGAAGATGTTAGATAACCACTTGTCTGAAGTAGTGTAGGGTTTCCTGCCTAGGCAGGGGTTGGACTAGAAGACCTTCAAGGTCCTTTCCACCTCTGTTATTCTATATTCTAAAATATGGATTATACATAATTAAAAATAATAATAAAGCTGAAAGGAGTTTAAATCAATGCTCCTCAAACCAATGTCTGCTTGAATTTATTTAGTGAAGGCAAATCCAGTGCTGTAAGAAAGACTGATCCATTGATAAAGGTCTTATCATGCAACAGTTTTTCTTCATGAAAGCTTCTGCCCTATAATTTTTGTTCCTGGGCTCTGGTTATGGTTTCTGGTGTCTTTCAGATATTTGAAGTCCTCTTTTCTAGGATCATTTCCTGACTGCTTATTTGTACCCTATGACTATCATTACGTGTTGCACCTTATCATTCTTGATAAATGTCTTTTTATGTACACTGAGAGCACATGCACCAAAGACAAATTCCTTGTGTGGCGAATCACACTTGGCCAATAAAGAATTCTATTCTATTCTATTTGATCATATTTACAACTATTTCTTGGGTTTCGCACTGTTCTGGTTGTTCTTTCTCTTGTTTTAATGTCATAGCACAACTAGCACACAATACAATAAAATAGTTACATTCTTTTTCCATCATGAAAATGGCTTGAAGAAAATAATATTGGTCAGATTCTGGAAGGCAGAAAAGTGAGCAAAGGAACATTGAGATTAAACTGAGTAGATTACATTAGCATCCAAGCACTTGTTAATTCCAAATTCCAAAGCCATCCACATCATGCAGCCACAAGGTATGCAACATTCATGATTGAGTCTTGTCTGGAAAATGAAGTATTTCTTCAATCCCACCTTGACCTAATTTGACCCCATTCCAGAAACATAGAGGTCCAGATATCTCAAAGCTTTCAGAGTAGGGATTTGTAAGGGGATGTTCAGTGAAGTATTTCTTCTTCACACTTCAAGGGGATATTCCACTTCATGCAGACAGAATGTTTTGAATAAAGTGCTTGTGTTTATAACAGACAACTTGGCTTGTTATAAGGATCTTGTGTTTAGAGCAACAACCTAGTTTGTTGTCAAACTCCACATAACTCACAAAGTCAGGACGCGAAAGCCATGTGAATTTCAGAGAAGCATTTTTAATGCTAGTTGGAGTAATATATATAAACTTGAAAACTGTAAAAGTTCCCCAACAGAGTTATAGCAAGCCAGTTAAAGTGGAGCATATTTGAAACATTTCCTTGCTAAGTGCACCCCTTTCCCCCCCTAAAATCAGGCCTAGCTAGTCTTTTCTCAGACTCAGCTGGATTTACATACTTCTCAGTCTCCTGAATAGCCTCTGACTAGTGTGGAGACGAGTAAAAGAAACTATTATATACCATCTTCTTTCAAAGCAGAGAGGATTGTGAACATGCTCTTTTATCTTGTTTCCCAATCATTATCAAAGCTCTTCCTTTGCAAGTGACTAGCAAAGGGGATAGGCTTACCCATTCAGATACCAGCCAAAGGATAGCAGGGGATCCTGTTATAGTTAGTTAGTGAGTTGGAACTAAGCTTCATCATGATCCCATCCTCTATAAAATGGAGCAAGGGAGCGCCGAATATCAATCCATGTTCACTTCAATCATCCTTTTGTGCTTTAAGATGCTGTAAGTGGGACCGGGTCATGGCTTGGAGATGTCCGTGCAGAAAGAGCCTCATCACAGGTGATTTTATGTAGTTGCTTCTCCACATTTGCTGAGTCACTCAGAAGTCGTATTGCATTTCTTTACCTGCTTTCATTTGTTCACTCAAATCAGGTTCCCCCCCAAGTATCTATTATAGTATCTATTATACACGTCCTTAATTTTGAGATTAGAGCGCTGAGCCAATAAATGTTTTCCCAAGCAGTGGCCTTTTTTTCAGAAACAACAGCATCAAAAGATGGATTACTGTAATAACCTTCACTAGCAATATTGTTTGCTTATTCATTGTGAATGGTTTAAGAGAAAGAATGAGTGTTGAATTGAATCAGTGTTGAATGGACATGATCTAGCTATACGTTTCATTGTTCATGGATGATCCAACTTTCCTGCAGCACGGATATTTCTCTAGCTTTGCCTGGCTGGTCCATTCAGTACTAGCCAATAGCATTGGCTCAAAATCTGGTGTCAATATGCAGCAACTTCTCAGAGGTGGCAGTCTTGCTAGGGCACATCTGGACCTCTTTAGTATTCATACAACTAATGTCTCACTTTCATGGTAAATGCAAATTGGGTTTCTTCGTCCCAACATGTCAGCCTCATTAGCAGGTACACACAGATTGACATGTGACATATAGCAGCTCAGCTTCTACATTCCCACCTCCAACCAGGGCTGGCTTTGTCATGTCTCCTAGATTCTCTTGGTAAAAATAAATAAAAATAAAAGCAATACAATAAAATAAAAATAATAAAATAAAATAGTAAAATAAAATAAAGGAAGCAATATAATGAATCTTATCTGATTTCAAGAAGGCTGGCAGGAACGAGCGGTGTTAGATGGGGAAAGTCCATTCTGTCTGGTGATAAGTGCATCATTTGAGTTCCCAGATTTTCTATGCTGCAACAAAGGCAGCAGGGCATGTTTGAGCCAGCATCTCCAACCCTCTCTAAGGTCCTGCAAATTATTAGCCTTAAAATGTAACCTTTTCTCCCAAGCTTATGGCTGTGATGCAAACTACTGTAAGAAAAAAGAGACTAACTGAACAAATGGTACTTTGATGGGTTCTGAAGATTCTAGTTCTTTTGATTAAAAAATACTGCATTCCTTGATATATATATATATTATTTACCTACAAAACATGGTCAGGAAAATTCATACCCCTCTTCAGTTCAGCCTTATTTACAACCACATGCCTGCACCCCATTTTACTTCATTGGTAAAATTTATACTGCACTGGCTAGAAACCAGCAGCAAAGCATTGGCTAAGACTACAGTGCTATTGCTGAAGCTGACAATTCTTTGGTTTAGAATATGAATATTTATTAAGTTCTGCAACATGTATTGATTGGCTTCAGTCGAAGACAAATTATTATGACCCTGAATTCTTCTATAGTCAGATTTAAAGTCAAGTCAGAGGAGAACCGGAGATAGTTAATATAGGGGCAGAAAAGGAGACGATGGCTCTCTCTTGTTCTCCATCCCAGTGACTGCCTACCTGCACTCTTCTCTTTTTCAGCAGGCCCAGCAGAGAGAAAGGCTTACAGCAATATGCTAATTTATCAATTTCTTATTTATCTTCCCTGCAACTTGCCTCTAGCTGCCCTGCTGATGGATTCTTTGCCCCCTAGCACTTCTACCTCACAAGTGTGCCTATAAACCAAGAGCATAGATGAGTTTTAGCATCAGTCGGACTATTTTCCTTCCTTGCCATTTTCTTTCCTGAACACTTGGATTTTTTAATTCACCACAAACATGACAATGTCAGAGGAATCCTGTATAAACAAGTTAAAAATAAACAAACATTTCTCTATTTGGGACTGCAAGTAATTTCAAATACGGTAAGTTTACATGTATCTAGGCAATTGGATAAGATTAATAGGAACCTAACTTTTTTGTGTTTTTCACTCCTAGATATGATAGCTCTATAATCCAGGTATTTCCTTCAGATGAAAATGATGAAATCATGGCGGTTCTCCTCAAGACTTGAAACTGTACAAAAAACGCCAGTATATCATGGCAAATGCTTTGATCACAAGGTAGAATTAGCAGAGCTACTAAAATATCTCAGAATGTTTTTGAGATTAATCTAGTTTTCACACCAGGGAATTTTGAAAAATTAAATAATGTTGGAGTATTCCACATTTTAAGACCCTTGGGTGACTTTGGAATTTAAAAAAATGTTGTTTTTTTTGTTAGGCCCAAGTTGGGGTTGAATATGTGATTTATACAGTGTCACTCTTTCCACAGAAAGAGATGGGATTATAAATCTCCTTGCTCAATTTGCAGTATTTTACACTAACAATGGATTTATTAACCAATCCTTTGTTCTGGGAACACCTTCCCACACTTACCGTAATTACTTCATACTTTGAGAACAACTTCTCACATTAACTGCTATTGTCTATCATTAAATCATTCTCTAGGATCCTCCTTCTCCATCTTCAGAGTCTTCTGGAGTAGATGATCATAATGAATAAATACAAATCTGTAGACGACATTCAGATGTTTCTTTAGACGATTAACAATTAGGAACTGGGTTTGCACTGGTTTGGCATTTTTTTCTCACTGACTTATTCACTGCATTCTTTTAAGCATGGCAATACTGCAAAGATACAAAATCCTTTCACAAAATATTACCCTGAGACTCTTTTACCATAAATAAACCTCATCTTCTTCATTTCTAGATCCAGAATTATATTTCATATGTGGTTGATGCACATTAGATACCACTTTGCCTTTTCTGCTGCAAGCTTAATTTTAACATATTTCTAAATGTAGACCTGAACTTTAGATTCGAAGGCAGGGGTCCTCAAACTCGGCAGCCAGCTATGCTGAATTCTGAGAGTTAAAGTCCACAAGTCTTAAAGTTGCTGAGTTTGAAGACCTCTGCTCTAAGGTATATCTATGAAGTTGCAGATGACAAAAGGGCCATAAAATGTAATTGTTAGTAAGCCTGTTCAGTTAAAAAAAAGTGGCCATTAATAACAATACTAGCAGAATATACAAGGATATAGACCAGTGATGGCGAACCTATGGCATGCATGCCACAGGTGGCATGTGGAGCCATTTCTGAGGGCACATGAGGCATTGTCCTGTCAGCTCCAGTGAGGGCTATTTTTCGTCCTCCGGAGGGAGAAAAACGACCCAAAGGGCAAACCGGAAGTCCCATTGGGCCATTTTTCAACTTTTGGAGGCTTCAGGGAAGCCTCCTGAACCCAATGGGAGGGTGCATAGGGGTGCACGTGCACATGCACAATGCAGTGTGCATGGGGGTTGTGTTCTTACATATGCATGTGTGCTAGCGCACACGCTGCCATTTTTGGCATGCAAGAAGAGGTTAGCCATCACTGATATAGACACTGCACCTGTAGTCTGGTCAATGACTGAAATAAAATACAGATGAATCTGATTAGACAAAAATATTACATATGTCCAAGGATACAACTGGGACCTAGTGAGTTATGCCACCTTTAAAGAAAAATGCCCAGTTAGAGGGCAGTTAATCTACCAATACCAACAATAGATGGAAAGGTATACGTATATATATAGTGGCATATATACATCAGCATTGAAGAAATACATTGATTTGTCAATGAAATGGAAGGCAATGGGAAACCACTGCATTACATTTTCTTAAAAATTGTAGGGATAAAGCTACCATATTAGACCATGGTAGCCAAAATTAAAAGTCTGGTAGCAGATTTTCTGACTAACAAATTTTGTTTAAAGGTATACATTTTTGTGATTAGTGAGCTACAGCTCACATTTTTAATAAAACGTGTTAGTCAGAAAAGCTGCTACCACACCTCTTCTATATTTCCCTCAGAAAATAATCAATGCCTGAAAATGAGTACAGAAACATCAAAAGAACAAGTGATATTAGTAGTCACCAACCTCAGTAAGAGGTGGCATTTAAAGAAGAATACATAGAGAACACAGATTGAAGGCAATTTTGAGTCTACAAATCTTGTCCTTTCTACAGTATCATTTCTGCTGATATCCTTTTTTGTATATTTTAAGCATTGTTGCTTTTACAATAATCACTATAGCTTTCACAGCATCCAGATCTTGATAGACCACTAATGTTCATTATTTCTTGCTGTTGCATTTTTTCAATCTTTATTCAAATCCTAAATACTGATGTAAATTAATTATCATCATTGAAAATCACTATTATGGTCCCTAAGGATGAAAATTGCACAGTAATTCAATGCAGAGTAGGATAATAATATTTTCCCATGGTAACAAATATGACTGCATATATTTCTTTTTTAAAAATTGAATTTTCTGGCAAATTTCCCATATTTTTCTTTTTAAAATGTTTTTAATTTCTCTTCTGCTTATAAGAAGGAAGAACTGTGGTTTTGTTTTTCCTTGCTTTTATAAAATAAGGTCACAGTGTCAAGTCTTTTAGGAAGGATGAAGGAAGCTGAAACTGTTGTCAGAGAGAGCTAAAATTTCAAGCCACATGTCAACTTCTTTGTGATTGCTAGAATGGTGCAATAAAGTTGAAGAAGAGGTGATGATGATTATGAGGAGGAGAAGAAGGAGAAGGAATATTATCCTTATTAAGAGCAGTAATATTGTTAGACTGTTTCTTAGGGAATCCCTTTTAAAGCATATTTGCTCCCTTCCTTTGTAAAAATAAAGGTCTAATCATCAAAGTCTTACCTTATTTCTTCCTTTCCCAGGTGCTGCCAACCATGGATGGATGGGCGAAATTTGTCTCCAGACTTCTGTTTGTCCTTCATATTGGCGTAGAAGATCTTGGTGCAGGATTCTCAAGTGCACAGCAGTGACTGTACACATTTTAACTGGGCAGAAACTGTGACCTCTAATAAAAGTGATAAAACAGTGACACTTTTGGTAATACACATCTTCATTTGTAGCATGGAAGCTCTATTGACTCATATTCAAAGATATATGGCCACAGAACAATTAATATGGAACAAATTTAAATGATTTCAAATCTTAGAAACTGAAAAGACATTAACAAATTAGAGATTGCTTAACTTTACTAAGCATATGAATACAAGATATGCACTGTTTTTCACCTGGAGGTGTTCATCACCAGGGTTAATTCTCTCTGTACCAACATTTTAAATAGTGGTCCTTTCAAAAAGTTGCATTTGATCAAGTTCTATGTTTAGCACTTCAGATATTGATATCTTCATTTCCTTTGTTACTATAAGTTGTCCTTTCATCTATTGTACAGGAGATCTGTATGTTTCCTTGTTCCTTTCCACATTTTATTTTCTAGTCATCAAGGCTGGTTTACCCCATGCAAAGTGCTCACATCAGCGGCTCTTAAAATAAACCTCTTTGATTAAAACGAATATCCATCAGTTTCTGGCTAGTGCTACAATTTCAAGAAATGGTTGAGATATACTTTTCTAAGACAACAATCCATGATAAATGCCAGCTTGAATCAATGAGAAACTGTAAGCTGTATTTTCTATTTTTATGCTGATAACTTCTTAGTTCAGATGAAGCTGAAGCCTAGCATCTGGTATTTGTAGAGTCTAAACTAATGTAACAAGTATTTGTTAGCCATATTTTATTGCCATCTGGAAAGAAAGTCACCTTTCTAGAGAACAATGTCACTGACTTTAAAATCAATCCCTGAAATCCTTCCCATGAAATCGAGACATGTGATGGATGCAAGCAAAGTGGCATGTGGTATGTGAAGAAAAATATCACACCTATTTTACCAAATTGTTTTCTTGGATCACACTGGATACAAGCAGCCACATTTTCCATGTGTACCTACCTAAGTGGCAGAGAACACCTCACAAAATCTCCCTGAGTGAAGCTCGTATTATTGTTTACCGGAAAACTGAACCCATTAGCATGGTAACAGCTGCTCACTCCCTTAATGCTTCTGAGCAGCTAATTATTCTCATTTTCAACCTAGTCTACCTCACAGGGTTGTTTATTTAACTAATTAGTTCAGTTTATGTTGACATTATAAGAATAGATTTGGATATTTCATTCATGGAATTTTAAGAGAAAGGGCAAAATACAAATGCGTGAAAGAAGAAAAAACAACAGTTCTCATGTTCTATTTCTTTTAAATCTGGGATTGAGCACAGGGATATATGGTACCTGATACGGTACCTTAGAGTAGGCCAAGGGGATTAGACTGGTGGGATAAAAGCACTCACTGAGTGAATATCTGTCCAACCAAATTATTCTAAACACAACATGTTTGGTGAGAGTTATTATTAATATCAAGGACATGCCATGCCTCTGAATATATCTATGCCATGGAAAGAGATACGGCATCTTTAAATTACTGGGTGAAATAGATAAAGAGCTGGAGAACTGCCAAGGTAAAAGTTGTAAAACTGGATTGATTTTTGCTACAGCTTGCTAAGGGCTCCCTAGAGCCAGGATGCAGTGTTCAAATATAATAATTGATAGCCTGAAAAAAATATTTCTTATAAGCATGCTACTGTAATATACAGTCCTTTTCTGGATGAAGGGGTCTTTGTGCTTTAGCTAACCTGACCAACCAAAGTGAACCAGATCTGCTCTTCAGTTCCCTGATTACAGCTGTATAAACTCCATACACACTCACTCATGCACACACACATATGTACACTCCTTCCTCCTTCCTATATTGGCATACACGCACATACACACGGAAACCTTTCCTCCCCTTCCACTGCTTTTTCCATCTGTAGAGAAAATGGATCTGGTCTTCAAATAAGGGCATTTGTTAAACATTGTTGCGGAAAAGTAATTATCCAAAAATCCGACATACACTGAAATGGGGGAAACTTCCATTAATGCCATCCCACAATTCCCATAGGTAGCCACTCTGACCTCCTTGCCTGCCTTCACTTACGTTTCCTGACCACCCTGTGCTACAAACTGTGCAAACTGCACAATTTGCAAATTGCTTCAAGATTCAATTGGATGCATTACAGCACATGTTTCATTTTCAAAAGATTTCTGTGAATAGTTCCCACCAACATCTGAGAGGGGATAATTTATTAGCTCAAAATAAATTAAAATCTCAAGCATGGTGAAGACCTTAAACATTGCCTTAGGTGTTATTGCTATCATTCGCCTGAAAAGATTACACACACATGGACACACTCACACAAACCAATTCAGATAGTGTGTCCTTGGAGTTAGACATCCTATTTAGATTTGACTATCTAAATATATAAAATTATGTCCACAAGATGCTAAAGTACTACATATCTAATAATGTACCAATTGCCTTCTTTAGCTTACAGATCAATATTAAGACTCTATTTAAACTGTCAGATGGTGAGTTCATTTGCTGGGTTTAAACAAAGTAACTAAGCTATCAATTGTTTTGATAAAGAGAATATTTGTAACTCAGGGTTGAAATGAGGGGTCCTTTGTGCTCTCTCAGCTTGGTTGTTTTCTTGCAGATGTTTCATTCAGTAGTTTAGATAATGATACATCTGTAGAAAACAACCAAGCTTAGAGACCACCAAGGACTCCTCATATCAATTGTTTAAACCCTGGTTTGTCAAACCAGCCATATTGATTTGTTTCATATGTAAGCAATAGTAGTCGAGTTCATACATCATCCTAAATCAGAAAACAGCACAATGTGTTATGGCTAATTCAGTGGGAATAAGGAATGGAGCTGCTTTGTGCTATTTTCACTACTTTTTCTTTTTGATATACATAGAAAAGGCCAGTAACTTACTGTTAAGTGTTTACCTAGGACAGCATCTTTGCTATGAAAATACTGAGAAACTATAGAAGTAGCATTCCTGGTTCAGGAACTTGAAAAAACTGGATCGTACATGAAAAACATCAGCTGATTTAAACAAAGGACGAATGCTTTGCATATTTTTAGTTGAAGCCTAAAGCAATGTGCATACCATTTTGAATAGTCTTATTGCAGAAGGTAGCTTTGCTGGAATGCAGATTTCCCCCAGTAATGGGCAGAAAAGGGCAGTTTCAACTGGGAGACTGTGCTTCCAGGCATATGATACCTACTCACCTGTATACTATATCTGCTCACCAACCCTGTTTGGCCCTCCCTGTTCAGTGCTGGAGCATTATGTGTCATTTTTCTAAAACAGACCAAACAAATCTATCAGGATTTATTTTCCCTCCCTCTTTCTCCTTGTTTCCCTCCCCAAAATGTGTTTTATATATTGAGAATGGTAAATCTCAACCAACAAATGCTCTGTCTTACACATTGGCAAAAAGAATCAGAACACAAAATATAAGCTGAGTGGACATGGCCTTGTAGACGACCCTCACTCTGTCAAGGACCTTGGAGTACTCATATCAGTGCCAAAGCCCACTGTAACAACATCACCAAAAAGGCATTAAGAGTTGTAGCGTCTTCTCCGGTAATATTACACTAGTAACCAGAGCATACAAAACATTTGCTAGACCAATTCTTGAATACAGCTTATCTGTCTGGGACCCGCACTGCATATTGGACATTAATACAATTCAACGTGTCCAGAGATATGTCATGGGAAGAGTCCTCCACTCCACGCCACCAGACTTGAAATTTTAGGCTTAGAGAACTTAGAACAATGCCACCTTCGGTATGACATAAGCGTAGTTCATAAAATTATTTGCTAAAATGTCCTACCTGTCAATGACTACTTCAGCTTCAACCACAACAATACACAAACATACAAGAGATACAAACGTAAAGTAAACCGCTCCAAACTTGATTGCAGAAAATACAATTTCAGCAACAGAGTGGTCAGTACCTTGAAAGCACTACCTGACTCTGTGGTTTCATCCTCAACCCCCCCCCCCAAATTTTAACCTTAGACTGTCTACTGTTGACCTCACCCCATTTCTAAGAGGTCTATAAGGGTGTGCATAAGCGCACCAGCCTGCCTACCATCCCTATCCTAATGTTCCCTTTTATTCATATTCATTTCATGTATTAAAATCATGTTTATACTTATATATGTTATCTAATATATGTTTGACAAAAATAAATAAAATAAAAAATAAAAAGCTGCGATCCTGAATTGTTATTCCTAGTTTTCCACAACCTCCTGGTTAAGAATCAATAAATCTCTAGGCCTGTGATTGTTGTTTCTTGTCAATGTCTGTGAGAAAGGAGTTCTGTGCATGGAGAAACATGGGGTATTCACAGATGTGCCTTAAGGGCTCTTCCCTAAGCATGATCAGAAACAAAAGAAAATCTAGATACCGGTATATGCTTTCTGAAAGATATAAACTAGATGGATTAGAAAGTAGCAGGGAGTTTCATTTTGCAACGTTTTGATATGACTGATAGAGTAGCAACAACCCATTCTTTGAAGAAGCCACACTCATAAATCACACCAGGCTTTCACTCCACATGTAGTCTTGACAAAAACGAACCTGGGCATTGGGGAGATAATGATTGAAGGGCCATGCTTGCATTCTATGGCCAATGATCTTTTAAAATGTATTTTAAAAATGTCTCAATGCTTGCCATGATGGAAATTTACATTACATTACATTAAGAGTGAGCATTTGGGTTCCTTTATCTGATCATGTCAGGATTCCCAACTCCTGGAAGTGGGAGACAAGATACTCCAAGAATCCCATCCTAAGGAAATACCGTAATCTGTAGATTATCCTTTCGGCAAAATGTAGTAATTTGTCATTCTTTCTGAAGTGGAATTCAGTGCCTTGTCACAGCATTTCCACACCTGCAGATTCAGTGCCACTGGCAAAGGAGGAATGTAAAAGTGGCTCACAATTGTAAACCCAAGTTATGACAGGTGTTAAATAGGAGTGAATATGAAATGGCGTCTTCGTTGGGAAGATCCATTTATTTTATGCTGGTGATTCTACAAAGCAGAGCCGTTTCCAATAAAAGAACATTCAATCTTTCAGTAAACTCTAAAGTGAAATATTTTGTTCTGACCCAGGTCGTGATAAAGACTGTTATGGTGACCTGGGTAAAGGTCGCTATAAAAGTCTTTAGGCACCAATAAAGTTTCTTATTGCACCATTAAACCACAACAGAGGACCCTCCAGGGCTGTTGGTAAACCTCCACTCCACTTTTCCCCACAAAACAACCAACCACAGTCAATTTAACCCAGTCCCACTACCTGGGTCCACTAATCATCAGAATCAAGCCTCCAAACAGGAAGAAAGTCTAAGTCAGGGGTCCTCAAACTACAGCCCGTGGGCTGAATATGGCCCACTGAAGCCATTAATCCGCCCCGTGTGGGATCACGAAGCTACCCCGCCCACATTGCCCCACCTAGCGGGAGGGAGGGGAACACACACACACACACACACACACACAGGCAGCTATATCCCTTCACTAACCTGCTTTCCACCCCAGGAGCATAACAAATTAAAGTTTAATTTGTGTGTATTGTTTAATGGACTGCTAAATTGGCCATGCCCATCCACTCACATGACCACCTAGCCATGTCCACCTAGCCAGTCCGGCCCCCCAACAGTCTGAGGGACTTGAATTGGCCCCCTGTTTAAACAGTTTGAGGACCCCTGGTCTAAGTCCACAAACCAGGTGTTTGCAAAACAAGCTCCATTAATCCACAATCTGGTATCAGAGTCCACAAAGGAAGGTATGTAAATCCAACGGCTGAAACATGAGTCAAATCCCACAAGTCACGATTTTCAAAAACCAGGGGAGAGAATGCTGAAACAAATGATTGTTCCCAACAAACACACACCTTTCCCCGACCTCTGGTTAAATCACCCTGAGCCAGGTGATCCCTGTGAGGAGGGGTGGGGCAGCCTCCTTGTGAGCAGCCTTGCAGGTCTCCTCTGAGCTTCTCTCTGCTCCAATCTCTGCAACCTTAGATCTGATGGGAGATGCAGCTATTCCTCATCAGACAGGTTCTGTTGACTCTCATCGTCACTGCCCATGTGCAGTTGACCCTTCCCTGAAGACAGGCAGCTCCCTGTCTTGGTGATGGCTATGTGGGACTATGAACGATATGAACAATTGCAGCCACGGGAGGACCCAAATGATGAACCTGAATATG
>JANHFT010007713.1:36040-46909 GCA_032467955.1 Pseudoxenodon macrops | reverse complement strand
GCTGTTTGAACCTGCGCAATAAACAAACCTTTCCTGCATTGAAGTGCTTGGCAGACTCCTGTCTTTTCTACAACAGTCTGGTCGACCATTTCCCCCAATGTTGGAGGGGCCTGGGACAGCATCATCTTCAGTCCCTGAATTCTCTGGATGTTTCAGGGGAGACTTGCCATCTTCGTCGGATGGTCCCAGTTCCAATTCTTCTTCCTCCTATGAACCGGGACTATGACATTTTTATTGCTACCAGAACTGCTGGGTTATGGGAAAGAGTATAATACTGAGATGCCAAAAGATAAGTGGAATGTTAACCTTAAAAATGGATCTTGAAAGAAGGTTTCAGATGGTGATGAATGAGTAATAAATGTTAAATACGAGGTGGTTCTTCCGATGTATGGGGCATCATCCTCATTTTAATGTCTTGCTAGTGACACAGTTGGGTGGATTATTTTTAAAGTGGTTGAATATTTATGCTCTAATATGGAAATGACATTTTAACCATTATTTCCAACATCTGATGGCTTCCAAGTGGAATCTCCCAGCTGCCGGTGCTGCTTCTAGAATGCTATACCACACACCGACGATGGAACCAGAACCCAGATGGTATAAAACTCAGAGCTGGAACAGTACCCAGACTCACAATCCCAACAGAACAATTAATCAAGTAGGCAATCTCACAAACAAGGGATCTGACAACAGTGACCAATTATGAGGTAGGAGAAATGCTGAAACATGAAAGCAGGACCCCTTCTCTGGTTATTTGGGCTGATATCCCAAATGCTTGGTGTGAAGGAAGGGGCACACCAGTCAGGCAAGCATGCAAAGAAGTAGTTTTATTTTCATTTTGCTTTGCTTTAAATTAGAGATGGGCAAACTTTTTACCAAAGCACACACACATTCTTAAGAAATATGTGTGGCATACAAAAAGGGGCCAAGCTCTAATCACAAGGTCATGGCCATTTTCTTGATTTTTTTTTTGTTCCCTCGTGGAAGCTGGGAGGAGTAGGGAGCAATTGATTATACTATCCAGAATTCCTGCTGCCTGTTGTGGGTTTCGTTTTGTTTTTGAAGGAAGAAAGTAAGATGAACATACCGTCTTAAAATTACAAATGCTTACAGCCCACAATATTGTTCATATTCTGATTTGATTTGGAGCCTTCTGTGAACAGCTGGGCTAACCACTCCAGAAGCAGTGAAGCATTTGCATTGCACAGTTCAGCCAATAGCTGCTTCAGTCTCCCTGATGCCTTTTCTCCTGGGACACTGAAGCAGTTCAGCAAATTACTACAGCTACAAAGAGTGCAGAGAAGAGCAACAAGGATGATTAGAAGAGTGTAGGCTAAACCATACAATGAACAATTGTGGGAATTGGAAATGACTAGTCTAACAAAGTAAAAGGACTAGGGGTGAAATAATAGCAGTCTTCCAATATTTGAAGGGCTCAGTGTCACAGTGAGGTGGAGGTCAATCTATTCTCTAAAGCACCTGAGGGGAAGACAAGAAGTAATGGATGGAGGTTTAACAAAGAGAGATCCAACTTAGAATTAAGCAGACATTTCCTGTCAGTAAAAACAATCAATCAATCGAATGGCTTGCCTCCAGAAGATGTGGGTGCTCTATCAATGGAAGTTGTTAAGGAGAAATTGGAAAGCCATTTGTCGGGATGGTATAGAGACTCCTGCTTGAGCAGGTGGTTGGACTAGAAGATCTACAAAATCCCTTCCAACTACCTTCTTTGTTATTCTATATTCTGAATACATTGCCATAGATTCCAAAGGCGAATATAAATCAAGGTTGGTCTTAGAACACATACAGCAGATCACTGTATGTGGTATGTGCTGAAGCCCTGAACTGAAACTTTATGAAGAGGAAGCATAAGATGAAGCAACAGCAGTAGCAGCTTCTGTCTAATTGGCTCATATTCATTTTTTTTTAAAGCAGATATTCTTAAGATATGAGATGCCAGGAAGGAAGAACTAGAGGAGGGGAAGACTGAACTTCCTTCTGCTGTTGCCAGTGGGAATATTTCATTTTGTTTTGCTCAGTACTTAAGGTTAATAATGAAGTACCAATTCATTTCTGGCAATTTACAGGAAAAGCAACTTATGTACCGTAATTGTTTCATGTAATAGCTGTGGACTGGAAAGAATTGGCCTCAAACCGTCTGAAAAGAAAGAAGCTTCCTTATTTGATGTTTTAATTGCAGGGTAATATTTTCCTTAAAAAAGGAAAGATTTAATTATCTGAATTAACTACCAATATTAGTTCACTAGTGTTCTCAGGTCAGTTTTAAAATTTAATGACATCATTTTACAAATGTTGTTCTGGGGAAAGTCTGAATTGTATATACAATGCTGTTGCATAGAAGTTCACTAAACCATCATTTTGCAATCATGGATTATTATACATAGGGAACTCAATAATATCGGGTATAAAATCCAGAACTCTCTAAAATTAATAGGATTTAGACGAGCTATTTTTTTGGGGAATCTGTGCAGTGACATCACAAAACTCACCCCTCTCACACACACAACCAAAGTACTGCATTAGAGCCTACAACCTGATTCAATTGTGTGCATTAAAATACTGTTGTATATGAAATATTAAGGCAGGCCTTTTCTTTGAATGTTTCCTTAAGTGAACAGAACTTGACACGGCCTTACAAAGTTAACCATAATGTCTTTTTAGAGAGCATACTTATTATTCATGTGCAATTGTCAATAGTGTTAAAATAAGAAAACTACAAATATGGCAGTGACAGAAGTGTGTGCACTGCTTGAGTAAGCTTTGTAGGGTCTCCCTTGGCAAAAATGATAGCTTCCAATCTTGTCTTGTAGCGAACTACAGGGCAAAAGAGTAGTTTTGCCCTGTAGCCATTAGCCATTTATTCTTGCCTGTGTAAATCAGCTGGAAATGAATTCTATTTAAGAAATCATTTTCCAGATTTTAAGCTCTGCCGTCATTCACTTCCCAGGGATGACCATGTTCCCTCAATCAGTGGACTCCCCTCCTTTTCCTATCTCAAATATGACAGGAACACAAGTGTTCATTATTATATTTTACATTTTGTCAACATACCTTTTGTAGATTGGAGGAGGGAAAAAAAGTTTTAGACTTGTTTCTGTAAAAGTGAAATTTGGCAGAACCTTTGCCAATTTCATTCAGTTAAAAAAAAAAAAGAGTAACAACAATCATGAGCATGACATTGCTCCACCACAGAACTGTTAAAACAAAGTGTGGCCTTTCATGACAGGATCCCAGTAGAAGACAGAGAATGGTGTGTGTATGTGTGTGTGTGTGTGTGTGCCAGTCAGAACATAGTGCAACCAATTACAAATTTTGGATAATGTGGAATGCGGTGTGTACCAGACAGATCAGACTATTTTCATTTGTGCCAGTAGTGGGAACAACATCATTTATCTATGAAGCAGTAAAACATACATGACAATTGCTTTTTCAGTAGACTGGGATAGGCAGAGGATAACATCGTTTGTATCTACTGTAAATAGTATGTGGGCCATTTTCAGGCTGGGGCAAATAGGAAGTACAGATTGGTTCTAGGAGAGGTCCTTTTCTTGCTTTTTTGGGGGGAATATTTTTCCTCCACTTTTCTGTCTCAGATTTATTCTTAGATTTTCTTGGCTATGATAGCAAGATGGACATAATCAGACACGTGCCTTCATATCAACCATTCAGCAATGTCTCTCAGACTAACTCATCTCACAGGGTTGTTGTGGGGAAAATAGGAATAAGAAAGTGTGTTGAACAGGTTCGCTGCCTTGAGTTGTTTACCTGGAACGCAGTACCTGTGGTTTCTTCCCCAAATGCCCAAAACTTTAACCTTAGACTGTCTACTGCTGACTTCACCGCACTCCTAAGAAGTCTGTAAGGGTCGTACATAAGTGCACCAACGTGCCTTCCGTCCCTGTCCCAATGTTCCCATGTATTCGTAACAATCTCATGTATTCATAACCATGTTTATACATTGATGTATTGCTGTAATCTTATATATGCTTGACAAAATAAATAAATAAAATAAAATGAAAAAATTACAAAGGCAAAAAACAAGCAAAACAAACAAATGAAAAGTAAAGGTTTAGGAATAGCCTTTGCAGATCTTAACTAGATTATTACTGAAGATCCCTGGGGAAAATGCAGTGCATAGAAGGAAACTTAAATACATCTGTATACAGGTATCTAGAAACAGCTGGTCAGAATCGTTTTGCAGAGTCAAATGAGCAGCATATACATTTCATAAACAAACAACCAGGTAGCAACATTAATTTGCTTATAGCAGTAAAATCACTTGACCTGACCCAGTCCAATGTCCATTTATCAAGCTGAACCTTATTCATATTTACATACTTATGATCTTATGTATGCCTGAATGAGGGAGAACCCTGTAGTGCTGTCAGCTGTTGCTGAACTGGAAATCTGAGCAAAACAAACCAACTTGGTTGATGAAATGGGGTTCTGGCAGTTGTGATTTAGCAACATCTGGAAGACCAGGAGCTGCCATTCTCTGCCATACAAAGATACTGTATCTACTTTCCAACCATCTTCATAACACCTCCATCTTTATACCATTTATTTCACCAATCCTTTTTCGTCATCAAGTTGCTACTTATTTTCTCAAACGTGAAATAATATTCTCCTGGGTTGGTGAGTTGGTGGAATATATAATTAGATACTCCTTTATTCCAAGAAGAAAACAAGTGGCATGGAATAATTGATTACTTTGCAACTACAGTGATGTAAGAATCAAAATGATTGAATAAACAGCCAGTTTTCATCCATAAAACTGTCAAAGTTTGTTTTCCTCCTAGATTTTTGTTTGGTTTTGAAATCAAATAGATGTTTTGTTGATAGTTAGGAAGAGAAATTAAAAGCCTTGCCTCATTGATACCTATCTTGTAACAGTTTTGATTTTCTCTGTGGTTTCTTTTTTGTCAGTTTGGAATACAATCTCACTTTATAGTTGTTGCCAGAAATAGATTGCTTAATGTAAAATTGAAGCTTCAGTGCAAATATTGTGAAGTATAAATGCAGAGAAAGCAAAGGCAAAGATAAATGGGAGATTATACTGCACAGAATTTGTATGCATGTGTGATCTATCAATCGATCATCTTTCAATCTACAGTATTTCTCTCTCTCTCTCTCTCTCTCTCTCTCTCTCATCCTCTCTATCTCAGAATAGGGAGCCCTTTTGATATGAATTTCCACTAAAAATGCTGGAGGATTCAAGAATTTTTGTAATCCAATACAGTCAGTTGATTTAAGGACAGGAGAATCTATAAATTTGGTTTGTCTAATTTCTCTGCTAGCATAAGTGTTTTTAAAGTTTAGAATTACATTTGTATGTATATTTGTGCACCTTTCTTCAAACCTAGATTTTTATTGGAAAATTTACCCAATATACACTGTTCTGCAGACAGTTTTTTTCAAAATATAGTGTATTTTCTGCATATTTTCCATACATTTCTGCAAGCTTCTCTGTAATCTTTATCTTTTAAGTGGTGCTTTGCCCATTTCAAAGAAATGAATTACAAAGGGCAACAAAGCATTGGTTCATGAACAGCTCTGAAAAATGCCAATTTAGGTTAACTAAATTTGGGTTAAAGTTCAACTTGGAATACAAACTGGAAGACTAGTTTAGATATAACAGGAAACTTGATTGAAGCAACTCAAATCATCTACTTATGGGTTTCAACTAAGCACAGTCTGTCATTATATAAATAACAACAAAGCCAGTTCACAGGTCTGGGCTGGCAGCTGCTCGCTAAACACCCTCTCACCTTGACTAAGGATTAGAATGATGCAAACACTGCTGTACAAATGCTACAATGAACAGGATTATTTCAGATCCTTGCAATTCAGTGAAAATTAGACTTAAAATAGTAATATTGGAGTCAGGGTTAATCTGTTTTTAGATCTCAAGCAGATTGCTCTCCCTCTTTTCTGATAAGCAACACCTTTAAGTTTATTGATGTATCCGTTTCTGTACTGCCATAATCCCATAATTGATTCCTGGCAGTTAACATTGTAAACAGAACAGACATGGGGGCGCTGTTGTGTAGTGGCACAGGTACTGAACTGGCATTGCAGACGTGCAGGTTCAAATCCACTGTCAACTCAGAAATCCATTGTATGACATTGGGCCAGTCATTTTTCCTGAGGTTTAACCTGCTTCAGAAGATTGACAGGGGGTAAAAGAGAAGGATGGAATCCCAGGGGTGTGGTCCTTAAATAAACAAATAATCAAGCAACCATTAAGCATTAACCTAACCAGCTATGTCAGAGTACCATCTCCTTCATTTATGAAAAACTCTCCAAAACATCTCTGTCTTTCTCAGTCATTAGAAATTTATTAGGACTAGCAGTGAATTGACAGATGGTATTCCAGAGGGTGTTAGCCTTTCTTGAAAAACACTTGAATTATTTTGCTTAAACTAGACATTCCCAAATGGAAATACTAGAGACAAGCAACTAGAGACAATATTGCATTCCCAAGGTCACATCTTCAGTAGCCAGTGACCATTGGCTTGGTTGCCTTTAAAAGCGAGAAGTTATTCATGAGCCATGGCTACATTTGGAAAAGAAAATGGCCAACTAATAATATGGGCTAGAAACCTTTTTATGTTTATTTGCAATTGGAAAAGAATATGCAACTTAATGGCATCACTTTTATCATACCATAAATATCAGATAGGAAGAATAATATGATAGAAAAATCAAATTGAAACAAATCAATATGTTGAAAGTATCTTCAGAGGTTTATGCAGGGCACACAAAAAAAGATTGAGTGGCTGCATACTCAAAGCGGCTGCCATTTTAAAAATATATGTTGCAACATATGTAAAAAAAGGGTGGGGCTTTGATCAGAGCCTTGATTGACATTTTGACTTTTTTGACTCTCCCCCATGAATATCCCTGCAGATATTTTTAACCTGTTGTTTCATTTCTATTTTGTTTTCTGTTGTACCATTCATGCTTTTTTAGAATTGTTGAAGTATTGATATTGGAAAACAGTGAAGGAAAACCTGAAAAAAATCTGCTGAAAAAGTATTTTGTCCTTTGCTTTATCATTGGTACTGCCCTTTGCTCTATGGGAAAAATCCCCTTCTCAACTTCTCACTTCCTTTTCTATCAACTACTTCCCATCTCAAGTTTATTTAATGAGGCTCATGATTTTTTTCATTCCTTCACATACATCTGTACATATTTAGAGTGCTACATCCTTCCCAGATGTTTGAAAATGAGTCACTATGTAAAAAAAAACCCCAGCAACATCAGGAATGAAAAACCTTAATAAAACACTATTTTAAAATGTGGAACATTTGAAGATACTCTGTACCCTAGGTATGTATAATCAGGTTTAGCGCTAAATTTAATGTAAGACCTGCTGTCCCTTGATTACTGAAAAGGCTTATAAATCAACTAATGGAGTCTTTGGAAAAAACTGCTCTAATTTTGCTAAGTGCAAAACTCAACATATAGTGCCAGGACCTGTTAAACAATAATATTTAGACAACATAAGAAAATCCAATTCAGTTCTTTCACACTATTGTCACAGTAGAGAAGTAGAATATAATATTTCAACTGCTATACACAGATATACATTTGATCTCTTTATAGAAATGCTTCAGAGATGCTAAACAAAGACAAAAAATAGGTGCTTCGGGCTTTGCACTGTTTAGTTATGTAACAGATTGAAGGTCTAGGTTTTAGTCACTGGAAATGTGATAAACAACATTGTGCATTAATGCAGAAAACAGATTGAGCTCTTTAATGGGACATCAAATAAGACTTTATTAGCATCTATTAGGTTCAACCCAAAGCCCGGGAAATAGCATTAACGAGCATCATATATCAGTCTGTCTGTTATTAGATAACATTATCGCTTAAAACTAGCAAGTCATAGAATGCTTTATACCTTTTTTTTTACCTTTATCTTTAGAATGAGTGCCTGACATTCTATCCGACTACTCTGGCCTAACTATTAGTAATAGTGAACCAATTTATAAACCCATTAGTGACACTTTTTCCTGAAGATAAAAACAGTCAAAATTATCTGGCAGCAATTAATCTTAATGGCTGTATGCAGTAAACAGCAATGGGCTAATTCCAGCTCTGTCAGCCCCATCAAACAATCCCACATTAGGCAGCTTTTCACTGATCCATTAAGCATATTCAGAGCAACAACAAATTCAGTGCTGAAGGCATATGCACTAAACATTACAACAGTGATCTTCTGAAACCATCATTATCTCTTAAATAGTACTTCCCCCATGTATTATCATTATGCTGTACATTAGAAATACTTTGATTAAACTCCCTTAATTCATAACAGACAGCTGCAGACCATTTATGCAGTTAATCTCAACACAACAGCGATTGAGAAAATGTAACAAATGAAGGCTGTAAACTGGAAGTCATTATGACGGGAAGATACTGGTTTTTCTAGCCCTCTCGGTGCAAAGAGCATGTAAAGATTATGCTTGAGGTCTGTAATAGTGGAGTGGAACCACTAATGACCTTCTCATTTCCCTGCAACATTAGCCATACAAACTGCAGCTACATACATATACACCTACACACACACGGTCTTCACATGCGAGCTGTGTTTAAGGATTTTTCCATAACGCTGATACCATGACTTAAGAACAAAAGAAAAGCAACACTGCCCAGGCAAAAGTCATGTGGAGATATATTACAGAAAGCCACCATTCTTCAACTGAGTTCAGTTAACACATCAGCTAAGACTTTGCTTCAGGAAACTGATCTGCATGAAGGCCCTGCTTTTTATCACCAGAAACTAGGAAAGGCGGTGTCAGAAGGGCTGACAATTATGATACAGAACAGTGGCAGGTTCCCAGATCCCCAGCTTTTCTTTTTAAGAATAACAGAAAATCACACGCAAAAATGTCCAATGGATTGCAAAGATAAACACAAGAACTTCATTGGGACAGAATAGCAATAGCACTTATATACCGCTTCATAGTGCTTTACAGCCAGATCTAAGTGGTTTACAATCTGGGCCCTCAACCTAGGAAGAATGGAAGGCTGAGTTAACCTTGAGCTGGTCAGGATCAAACTCTTGACAGTGAGCAGAGTCAGCCAGCAATACTACATCCTAATCACTGTGCCACTACAGCTCATATGTTTCTGTGACATTCAGAGGCATATGTTTTCCTTGGATCACTTTTGACATCAAAAGGATGTTAAGACACCAATGTTCTAATCTGACCAAGATAAAAACAACAACTTTGCAATCTTGCAAAGACCATTGTGAGCCACCTAGAGTTTGTTAGAAGAAGGTGACTGTATGAATATTTTAAATAAATAAATAAATAAATAATGATTAATATCTATGTGATATGAAGATACTTGTTTATATTCTGGTATCACCAAGATTAATGCATTTATGGGGTCCTTGGAGCTCTCTGAGCTTGGTTGCTTTCTTGCAGATGTTTCATTACCCAACTAGGTAACATCATCAGTGCTAGAAGGGAATGGGGTTTGTTCTATATGTATAAGTGTCTTTTCCTGTTAGTTTTGTGGAAATGTTCTTAATAGTTCTTGATTAGGCTATTGCTTATTGTTTGTTTGTCTAAGTTGGTAGTTCCTTGATTTGGGTATTAATGCATTTCTATGACTGAATACTGGCCTCCAAGTAAATGTTTTAGAGATGCTCAGTTGTGATGGACTATAACTACCATCCTTCCAAGGAAGCACACTTGAGACATCAATTTAGGAATCGAGGGGGGGTCCGTGAAAAGCTGCAACCTGCATATACTCATCCAAATGTTACCACTGAATTGTAATTGTTTTAACATGATGGGACAGAAGATGATACAATACTTACAAATGATTATATTAAGTATATTGGTCAATTAATTTTTTTATTTCATTTATTTCTTTGTAGTTTCATAATTACATATTCTATTGCATAAAATAGTATCATACATGGATGTTCATTACGTTTACATAAACATATTTATATTACTCTAAATTATGGAGTAGAGCTATAGAAGGCCAGCTAAGGGATACATACAGTACCAACCTACTTTTCCTATCCTTCAACAATTCCACATTATATCTTGATGGTGGCTTATTTGTTTTCAGTAAACAAATTTGGGCAGAGTTTCATGTACATTATGGCTAATCCTGCTATTGCTTTTATGTGTAGTCAATTTATGTGCAGTCCAAAACCCCAACATCCAACCCCCCATCATCTAAAACTAGGTACGCGCACCTCTTACTTCCTCAACACCAACCACTACTGACCTCAAATGCAAGCTAACTAACACAAGAAATATCATAAATAAAATGCCCGAACTTTTCCTCTTACTAAATACAGCTACATTCAACATTATATTTGTCTGCGAATCATGGCTAAACACATCCCTCCCTGACTCCATTATCACAGTAAGAAACTATCAAGTCTACTAGTCATATCGTGAATCCCACAGAAGAGGTAGAGTAGCTGTCTTCTATAAAAAGTCACTCAACCTAAAAAATATTCAAGTTACACATGAACTTGCTCTTCCTGAAACTATCATCTGCGACCTATCCTTAAATATAACACTTCACTTTCTACTATGTTACAGAGCCCCTGATTATTGACATCGCACATGCGAACAAGTTAACTTCACTATTAATGTGGGCAGCCTCCTGCCCATACCCTCTTATGTTTCTTGGTTACTTCAATTTACCTCTTATTAATTGGGCCCTAAACAAATGTACAACCAAACTCATTATTGCAACCCTATACAATGCTGTTACTAATCTTAGACTAGATCAATTAGTAACTAACAACACTAGACTCAACAACTGCCTTGACCTCATCTTCTGCAACAGTTTAAACTCAATTTA
>JANHFT010007713.1:0-12421 GCA_032467955.1 Pseudoxenodon macrops | reverse complement strand
CCTTATCATTCTTGACAAATTTATCTTGTCCTTTTATGTACACTGAGAGCACATGCACCAAAGACAAATTCCTTGTGGTCCAATCACACTTGGCCAATAAAGAATTCTATTCTATTCTATTCTCTACATTTTTTAAAAGTAGCAAATTATTTCTGTTTAGCCAGAAAGCAAATGTTGTTCAGGCGCCTATCAGGAAACAAACCTAACAACATTTTCAGAATCCTATACCAACCAATTGAGGAAGTTACAAGAGAAACAAGTTTTGTAGGTAATCACAATAGAATGAAATGGATAAAATAAATGTATAAGTAATATAGATGGAAGAATGATGTCTTTATATATGTAAATACTGGATAGACAAAATGTCTAAAGGTAGTAAGGTATATATGATACTTATCTTTTATTTCAGTACATGTAGCAAAGATAATGTCAGAATGGTTACAATGTGTTCAATGTTTTAATGTGTTTAATAAAAAATATAATAGAAACAAGAAACAAGAGAAACAATATTAACATATGCACATATGTATCCAAGAATTCCAATTCAGAAACGTTGACCATTTAAAGGTTTCCTCACTTGCTCCAATGCTGAAATGCTTTTTCCATTCCTTTTTAGAAAAAAAGGGTCAATATTGTCATGTTATTTTAAAAAAACCAAACAAAATATTTACATATCATAATAAGAGGACAGCTGGATGACTCAAGCAGAGTCTTTTCCTAACAATATTAAATGTTTTTTTCAAAGTATTAAAACTGGGTTCACAGTCTTGGCTGAAAATTTTCAGAAATTCTTTGTGAGAATGTAAGGAAAGGACTAGCTTTTAACAATGAAATGTTGTTTCCGGTTCTAATAAAGAACCTTATTTACTCAGATCATTAGACTATGGATAATAACAAATCTTTACCAAGGACTTGGCATCCCTAAAATGCCCCTAAATATTCTTTACTTTCTTTTAATGAAAGATGTGAGATATTAGCTATACTGATTTTTTAAAAAGAAAGTAGCCCTATTAATACCACTTTTTAAAAATTGTCTATAACCCTTCTCAAATATGCAAAAACCCAATTTCACAGATACTTCTTTCCATTTCATCAAGTTCAACTCCATGTTGGTGCAGGATCTGCAACAGAAATTTAGACAATTGGCTCTTCAGAGCTGAAGACTTCCAATGAACTTCATGATGCAGTCTACTCCAGAGGTGGGTTCCTGCCGGTTCAGACTGGTTCACTGCAACCGGTAGCAGGAATTTTCCCTGTTCACCAAACAGGCAGCGATGGCCGCTAGACATGCCCCGAACTGGTCCTCTGGTCAAAAATTGGTCCTCCAACCTCAAATCGGCCGAAAAACAACCCTCCGTGCATGCGCAAAGCCTTCTGCGCATGCGCAGAGGGTTTCCACACAGAAGTGATGAGGGTGCATGCATGAGCACTTCCGGCACGACTCTAAACCAGTAGGGAAGGCAAGTAGAACCTTTAGATGAGAAATATTCGCCTATGAGTTTCTTAAGTATTTATAGCTGAAATGTAATTTGTAATGAAATAGGAGAAAATGCATATGATTGCATTAAAGTAAATTATCTATACATTAAACCCAAATGAGCTTTTGACTTTCCCTTCCCAACACTTTTCATCTTGGTTTTGCCTACTATTTAAGTGTTGTTTTTGGTCTTGTCTCTTAGAATATAACTAGGGTACTCAGCTTCATAACCTACATGCCTCTGCTTAGCTCATGAATATATTTATTTCACATCACCACCCAGGTCCCTGGAGACAACAAGAAATCAAACAAGCCACTTCATGGGTTCTATCCCACTCTGGGTTCCTCAGACCCATTGACAAAACCAGGTCTTCAGAGTCTTTCAAAAGAGGGCTAAAGTGGGGGACAGTCTAATCTCTGTAGGGACGATGTTCCAAAGGATGGAGCCACCACCGAGAAAGCCCTTCTTTTGGGTCCCACCAGATGTATCTCCTTAGGAGACGGGGCCTGGTACATTCCCTGCCTCCCTACTCTGATGGCTTGGGTGTCTGTAACCAGGAAGAGATGGTCTTTCAGGTTTTATTAAACATATTCCAATCTGGAAGTCACCTGGATTTAAATTGTTGTGGAAGAACCTATCTAGAAGAAAAAAAAGAGTTATGAAGCATGGAATTGGCTGGCAACTGGAAAGCAAAAAGGATGCTGTACTGACAAGAAAAAAAATTAACAAATTTACTTTGGCTCGTGTTAATGTGCCTATCACATTTTCCACTCTATTTGGTGCTGGTTAGACTTCATTTGGTGTGCAGCATTTAGTTTAGAGCAACATGCTCATCTTCAGATATAGACAAATTAGGGGCAATTAAAAGGACATCATCAAAAGTGATAAAAGATATTGAAAATAAGACCCATGAGGAAAGATTAAGAGAAGTGGACATGCTCAATATAGAAGAAAGAAGGCAGAGGGGGGACATTATAACTTTCCAGAACTGCATAAAGAGTCATCACAAAGGCAGTGGGGAATTATTATTCTTATTAGCCCAAAGAGACAAAACACAAAGTAAAGTAATTGGCAGAGACTACAACACAGATACTATATTTCTATAAATATTAGAGAAAGCTTTATTATATCCTTGAGCAATTAGAGTTTGGAGGGAAAGTGGAATGTTCAGAGATAGAGTTAATGATAACCTATTAGAATTTAAGGATAATTAACTCAATCCTTGTATAATACATGGGAGGTCAGAGAAGAGAGACCAAAACAAATGAGTTTTTGCTGATCCCTTGTCTTTGTGTTATGGGTGATTCTCTAAATGGAAACAGATGATGGCCAGATTTATTCCATGCTGCTGAGCATCTCCAGCAGAATAAGTGCTCTCTAGTCCTTTGAAAAGAAACTACTTTAAGGCCTTTTCTTAGTAAAACCTGATAAAATAAAGCTCACCATTCTAGTATCCAAATGTTTTAATCTACAAGGATCTGAATTAAAATCAAGTTGGACTGCAGAACCATTATCAGGAAGCAATCTCCACTTAGCTCAAAGCAGCTTCCTTTTGTCACTATCATTAAAAAAAAATCATTTGCAGAAGGGGCTACCCTAATCATATGAAACAAGGCAATACCATAGTAAATAATCACATGCTCTTTCAAAATCTAGAAATCTAGGAAAGGTTACTGACAATCAATCCTTCTCTGAATACCTTTTACAACTGCTCAGCTGCGGCTGTGTTACTCTTGGTGCAGCAATGGGACTTTGATGCTCCATTTGGTTTATACAATTAAAGTTCTTTGGGAAATGGTAACTGAGATGGGTGGTACAGTTGAGGACAAAGGGATCCATTTACCATCTATCCATGCAGCAAACTACCATTTTCATAGTAGTATTTTATCCTGTGCAGAGCTCCCTAAATAAGCTCTCCTCCAATCGGTTGGACTTCAAATCCCAGAATTCCCCAGTTCGGTACGATTACTGCTGGACATTTGAGGAGACAACGTCTCTGTGAATCTGGGTGATGCCTTGGTTGTGGTGGAATTGAAAACTCACAAAAAGAAGCATTTGGAACAGATCAACGGTGGGTGACATCATTCCTTGCCCTTCCTCTGTATTTCCCCTTTATTTCCCTGTAAACACTCTGTCTCTAAGCAGTTTTGCTTTTTTGACATAAAAAGGTGGTGTCTGGCCATTGTTGCAGATGTTCAATTGTAGTTTGCTTTTCAGTCTGTGATCCTAAGCACGTATCAGGATGTATATTGCTCTGTTTCCAAATAAGCTGTCAGTACCAATTGCAACATATGGTATATATATTTACAGCCCTATAAAATGAGCTGACATCTGTAGGATATATAATCATTATTATATAGTTCAATTCATCTTACATACAGTGTTCTAAGTGGAATCCAATTAAGATCTTCCACTAATGGAGCTACTTTTCTCAGCAGAACAGAAAGAAAGCATTTTCACAGAGGATCACCAGAAATATGCTCCAGTAGTTTGGGATACCTTCAGCATATTTGGGCAGATGGCAAAGAGGGAGTAATGAAAATCTTACCATCTATTCCTGTGTTGTTTATCCTGGTAGGGTATTTTGCATACATACAGATACAACTTTAATTGTATCCAGCCAAACTCTAAACAAGCAGCATGGAATACAGGTAGTTCCCGATTTATGACCACAATTGAGCCCAAAATTTCTGTTTGCTAAGTGAAGCATTTGTTAAACGAGCTTGGCCCATCTTATGGCCTTTCTTGCCACAGTTGTTACATGAATCACAGTAGCTGTTCAATTAGTCAAACAGTTGCTAAGTGAATCTGGCGCCCCATTGACTTTGCTGGTCAGGAGGTCACAAAAGGGGATCACATGACCTCGGGATATTGCAACCAGCATAAATATGAGTCAATTGCCAAATATCTGAATTTTGGTCACATGACCATGGGGATGCTACAACTGTCATAAGCCTGAAAACTGGTCATTCACTTTTTTCAATGCTGTCGTAACTTTGAATAGTCACTAAATGAACTTGTCAACATCCAGCCCAAGAATCCAAGTAAAACTCCAGGTTCATTCTGTTTTCAGAAATCTTACTGTTGAATACATTGCATGGTAATGTTGAAGCAAAACTAACTCCGATATTCCCAGCCATCAGTTCATAGAATTAAACAATACTTTCCCCAGCCAAACCCCCAACCTTTCATGTAGTCCAGGTAAAGAAGTTCACTTTGTTATAGGAACCGTCTGCTTCAACTCCACACGTGCTACCATGTCTTTGAAAAGGTTTCAGGCTCTCTCAGTTTTCAGCAGAATCGTTGAGATTTTGTTTCTCCATCTAACACGGTGGTGTCAAACTGGTGGCCTGCAGTACAGATATGTCACACCCATTCCGGCTCCACAAATGACATGATCAGAGGTGGGTTCTGAATCTTCTTACTGCCGATTTGTTCAGGGTTGTGCCTTGAGTGCGCACAGCACAGCAAACAAAAATTAGCTTCTGCGCATGAGCAAAATCCAAGATGGCAGCGCCCACGGAGACACCCACAGAACCGGCTCCATGACATCATCACGGAGTTACTACTGGTTCTATAGAACTGGATAGAACTGGTAGGAACCCACCTCTGGACATGATCGACTTTGACACCCATGATCTAATCCATTCTAAAGCAACACCTCCCCCTCCTTACTCTAATGGCAAGTTGAAAAGAAGTGGCATGTAACTGCCAAACTTTCATAATTGACATGCTGATCCCCTGAAAGAAGAAGGGATCTGGAAATGTATAAAAACAAACATATAGACATTGTTGTAAGTTGTGGACTACCTGTATGATGGCTGAAATCACTGGTAGATATAACCTTTGATTTTCAAATTTGATTATATGTCTGAAACAAAATATTTTGGTTTTTCCTCCCAAAAACCAAACTAATGACACTCAAAGCCTTAAACAGATAACTTGAGGGTTCCCCCAAATATTACGATTCCAAGCCATGTGAATATCCTACTTATTGAATTGGTACCCTTCTTATGGAACGTGTACTCCCACCCTTCAAAGCACAGGATGATGCCAATATTCGATATAGGTTTCTTCAGGAAAAATTCAGCAGATTTTAAAGATAACACCTCACACTCTATAGATTGTCACTTTGTTTTACCATTTTACAGGTAGTCCTCAAATTACAACCACAATGGAGCCCAGAATTTCCACTGCTGAGCTTTGTGGTTGTTAAGCAAGCTATACCCAATTTTACAACTCTCCTACCATCAAGCGAATCATTACAGTTGTTAAATGAACTAGGTAGTCATTAAGTGAATCAGGCTTCCTTCATGACCTTGCTTTGTGGGAAGTCACAAATCACAATCCCTTCACCCTGGGATGCTGTAACCATTGTAAATCTGTGCCAGTTGCCAAGATCACATAACTAAGAGGATGCTGCGACAGTCGTAAGTGCGAGGACAGGTCATAAGTCATTTCTTTTTAATGTCATTGTAACTTCAGAAAGCTAAATGAATGGTTGTATGCTAAGGGCTACCTGAATTTTGTTGTGTTACTGCTGTTAGCTTGTCTTGAGTTCGGCTGAGATAAGGTGTATTATAAATGCTATATCCATAAAGTCACCAGGAGTGAAGTTTAATTAAAATGGGATTATGGCTTTCTTCATTAAAACTGAAATTAAGATAGATGTCTATGTTGTTTTCAGAAATACAAATTTTTGCCAGTATATAAATATAAATTTCTATATAGTGGAAAAAAACCTGGATCGGAGAACATATAAGCCTATTCTTCAACTGCTTCTTCAAACATTCCTAGACTAAATTGTTTAAATTTAGCATGCTGCTTTGTGGAACCATACTTATGTTATGCTCATGGCTGATTCTCTAAATTTAAAGAGTTCAAGGAAATGATTTAATAGCATGACAGAACGTGGATAGCAGGCATTCCATATGTCCATAGCATGATGGTTTCAGAAGTGAATGGAACATTATTTCCTTTAGGAAAAAAAAAAGTGTTGGAAACCTTTTATACTCTCAGATAGGGATCTTGACTTATGAATGCTGAGCTATGTGTCTTTACTCTGAAGAAGGGCATATTGAGTTCAACTGAATTTTGTCCCAGGAAGCAGGATATAATTTCATTTTGAGAATGAATACACAGCACAGTTGAGCACATCTAGAGCTTCTCCAAAATGTGTGTCTTTCAAGCTATATAGTGAAATAGAGGAGAGACTTTCTGTGTTATACTGTATCTGTCATGTCCCTGCCTTGCTCCTTCACCAGACATTCATAAAACAAGATCTCTGCTTTAAAGTTAGAGGGTTGAATTTACATCCCATAACAATAAGTATCTTGAATAGGACTGAGAGCATGAAGCTGGGTCCAAACCCAGAATCCATTTCATCATTTTTAAAGCAGGCAATAAATGACAATCGATTGACATATGTATTTTCTGTAACTTTGCACTTTTTAAAAATACAGTGAACTTGATATGTAGCAATAGTATTTAGACTTATATACCACTTTATAGTGCTTCACAGCCCTCCCTAAGCAGTTTACAGAGTAAGCATATTGCCCCCCCACAATCTGGGTCCTCATTTTACCCACCTCGGAAGGATGGAAGGCTGAGTCAACCTTGAGCCTGGTGGGATTTGAACTGCCACGTTGCAGGCAGCCGGCAGGCAGCAGAAGTGGCCTGCGGTATTGCCTTCTAATCACCGAGCCACTGTGGCTTAAACACAAATTAGCAAGAATCTTTAATGTTCATTATTCAGTATAAATAGCCAAATTGTGTATAATGGTTGGGGACCCAAAGAGAAGGAGAGAATATGTCACTAGAAAATTTTTCACAGTACTTTTTTATTCATAGTTAGTTGTTTCTGTTTGTTCTTTTATCTTTCTTTCCTTTTGTGTTTCATTATCTTATATCTGATTCTTTAAAAAAGAAAGCAAATGAAGAATGATGGAGCTTGATCCCACTCTTCCAAACTCTAATATACGGTTGTTATCTAAAGAATTTATCTTGCTGGGCTCCGATGATTAGATTGACTGTGTTGTTATAGAAATGGTTTGAATTAACTAGAAATGTAAGGTTGTGGCTGTAAATTTTCCTGTGTTCTACTGCAGCTGGGGGAAAAAAAATCAGAAGTCACTGCTTTCCCCCCCCCTCTTTATCTTGGTGCCTTTCCTTTCTTTTTATTTTGTCTCTATTTGTATTTTATCATATACTATGATAATATTTTTAATATTTTTTGTAAAAATAAAGAATTTATGTTGCTTTATTCATGTATTTATTTATGTATCCTTTGGTCTCATCTGTGAAAACAGACAATATACTCATTAATATAAATATTATTAAAATTAAATAAATAAACAACCAACCAACCAACCAACCAAATAAATAAATAAAAGTATTATGGCTCCAGGACCATGCAAGACTAATGTTCATGTACCAACAAATCCTTTCATACATGACTTGTTAGTGCTTGGTGTCTTCTAGTTTGCCCTAGGCCTCCTGAAGTACCTCTGGCTACCATCAGTGAATATAAAGAAGCATACAGACCTGGAGAAGACATTGTATATCACTGTAACCCTGGTTATATTCCCCAGTCTGGCTCAAGGAGATACACATGCCCTTCATCTGGTAGATGGCCTGCCATTATATTCAGATGTATACGTAAGTATGTCCTTCCTGTAGTTGCCCCCCTTTTTTTTTTTTTTGCTTTTTCCACACAAATCAATATTTTTGCTTCTTTAAATAAAAACCTATTTTTCTATTTTCAGTTTGTTCTCTTTTCTATGAAATGTCTCTAACTTTTGAAACATATTTGAATAGTTGAATCGTCCGAATTTCCATGGCTGCCCCTCTGCCCCCTCTCCTCATCAAAATCGTGAGATTTTTCTTTTCGCCTCATCAAAATCATGAGAAAGAGGTCATATTCTTGATGTAAACATCTTTCTATCCACCAAAGTTTAAAGGGAACATTTGCCTCTGATCAAACCTGAAAGAGCTAGTCTGGTGTACTGGTTAACCAGACCAGAAATGGGAGCTCTAGTCCTGCCTTAGACAGAAAGCCAGATGGGTGACTTTGGGTCAGTCACTCTCTCTGAGCCTTAGGAAGAAAAAAGTGGTAAACTATTTCCAAAATCCTGCAAGAAAATTACAGCAACTTGTCCAGATAGTCACCAGGAATCAGTGATGACTTGAAGGCACACACACATGTAGACAATAGCAATAGCAATATACCACTTCACAGTGCTTTACAGCCCTCTCTAAGCAGTTTACAGAGTCAGCATATTGCTCCCAACAATATGGGCAGGGGTGGGTTGTGAATCATTTTGCTGCCAGTTCGCTCAGGGTCACACCTCGCGCATGTGCACGAAGCAATCAAAAAATATAATCAGCAATTAAAATCCAAAATGGCGGCGTCCATGTAGACACCGAAGGAACTGGCTCCATGACATCATTGCCGAGTTACTACCAATTCTAAAGAACCGGTTAGAACCGGTAGGAACCTACCTCTGAATCTGGGTCCTCATTTTACCGACCTTGGAAGCATGCAAGGCAGAGTTAACCTTGAGCTGATCAGGATCAAACTCCTGGAAGTGAAATGAAGAGTTTGGCTGCAATACTGCATTCAAACCACTGCACCACTACAGCTCTATGCATCAAGGGTTGGACCCTGGGACTGAAGTCTGTGCCACATTGCTTAGTAAACCCCTAAAAGGCCCTCTGTAGAAGATGGCAACTGCTTGCAAGAAGATTTGAATCATCTCTGGACTTGCAGAGTCCAGAGCAGAAGTGGGCTCAAGACAGCTGGTAATTTGCACCCTTTTAAGTACTTCAATGACCCTCTAAAACAGGGGTCTCAAACTCACGTTGTCATGGTGGTGTCATGTGACATATTGAAACTCCCCCCCCTTTGCTAAAACAGGTGTGGGCGTGGCCAGCTCATGGCACATCCAGCCCGCAGGCCAGTTTGACAGCCCTTCTCTAAAAGGATGCAAATTACCAGCTGTCTGCACGGAATATAAATCCTTCCATTCCCCACTATTCTGTCGAAGCCGAAGAAGCTTCTTGGATGAGAAGCGAAACCTCTTCAAAAGAAAAAACAAGAAAGTCCAGTTGCTTCCTGAAAAAGCACCTTTGAGACACAGCATGTTTGGTTAGGACAGGTGAAGGAAGCAGGTTAGTCTCTTGTGGGTACATCAAAAAGGATTGAGAAACACAGATCAGGGATAAATCTATTCCATTCCATTCTGCTGTCTTGTTGAAAAAACAAAACCTAGTTAATATATTGGTTAACCTGCTCCTCCAACAAAACAATCAGAAGAGAAAGAATGGGATGTGTGTCTATTTCAGTACTCTTGATTAAGACCTGGCAATTTCAAACATGCCTCGGTTTGAGCCCCCAAATACACCTAGCCAATACAGAAAGTTGAGTGATATAGTAGAGTTTTACCAATAGTACCTTGGTACAAGGACTCAGTAATGTTAGTAACTTCTTGGAGAAGTTGGCTGTTGTTTTATTTTTAGTTGTGTTGGACTCTTTGTGACTTTATAGGCAAGTCCTCTCCATGCTACCTTGTCAGGCACAGCTTCTTTCAATTGTTGTATGTTCACCTTTGCATCAAATCTGATGTTATGAAGCCAGCGGGTTCTTTGTTTGCCCCTTCTTCTTTGTCCACTAAACATTCCTAGCATCATTGCTTTGAGAGTTGACAAAGGTATTGAAAAGGGCTGGAGGTCTTCTGAGGACCTGTGCACACCCTCCGATCAAACAGTCATATTAATAGGACAATCATCACCATGGGTACATTAGATGAATCCATAATTGCTTTGGCTTCTAAGTCGGAACTTACCCATAGGCTTTATTTGCAATGGCCTCCTCACTGGTCCAGATCACTGACTATCTTATTACCCTTCTATGAAAATCCCCTCTCCCAAAAGATTGCTTTTGATAATGCACAACAGATGGAAACATTGCTAAAAGCTTTCCTTGCTCTGGTGAGAAAAGCTGTAATTGGTTTCTTTTTGTCACCTAGTTATTAAAAAGATTCTGCAATCATGAGCAAACAATAGAGAATACATTAGGCAAAATAATAATAATGAAGGTGAACTATTCTGAATGGTGTGGCTTCTTGAAGTTCACATGATGGTAGACCTTTTTCTTAGGGGCAAATGTGTTTGAAGAAATGTTTGTACTAAAAACGTAAACTACTCCTATGGCATCTGCTTCCCAGCAATGACTTTCTCAAGAAGTATCTGGCCTGGGAAAAAAAGCCTTGATTACTTGATCTCCACAGATCTCATCCTTTCTGGCCTGTTGTGACTGGAACACCATTGTTCTTGAGTGTAAGCAGGTGAACTGTGTTATTAAGCTTATGGGTTTATTGTCTTAGTTCATCAAGTAGAAAATGACCTATTGTTAATAATCTATCCACCCATCCATTGGAATGAATTGGCTTAACTTGGGTGATTGCTTCTTGTTTACAGTGTATTTATTTCTCTCTTCCCCAATTAAATATTAATAAATGCATGTATATATACCGATATATATATATATATTTATATATATTAAAACAGCCAAGAAATGTCCCTATCCTGGACCATTGAACAATGGAGAAATACACATCATTGACCTCAACTACCTGAGTATCATAGACTTTTCCTGTAATACTGGGTAAGTTTGTGTACCAGTCTATTGAAATGAACTTTTATTTCTCACAAATTCAATTTGTAACATGTATTTAATGTTATCTATATCAAGTAAAGGCATAACATTCTCTATTCTTATTCCCTGTGTGGGTTTTAAAATGAGGATGAATATCTTGCTTTTTAAAAATTTGAAAGTGGGGGGGCATAATGGACATTTTGTTTCTAGCCTTAAACTAAGGTTTGGTAGTAAGTGTTCACTATATCCTTGGAAGAAGTCAAAAGTCATTCTTTGCATATGTTTGTATTTTTCTTTCTTTTTCTTTATACATTTTCACACTTGTATCCCTCCTTTTACTCTTTTATCATTTCTTTTTATCGTTAGTTTGTGTTGTTTTCAATGCGCATGTTTTGTAAAATGCAATATAATTATTTGGAGGAAAAAACATATTCGGTCCTTATGGGTTTTCCCGGGAATATGATATTATGGTTGTAGGAAAACAAATGCCATAAGTTAGAAATCTCAATCGGTAGATCTTATGACTCTGTTGGCAAAACAGTTTCAAAGGTCAGTTGTGATATGTTTCAAACACTATTAAAACATGTCAAGAAGGAAAATAAAACCAAAACCAGCTTTGTCTCCGGTCCTGCAACATTATTTACGGTAACTAACCCAAAGTTTCTCCTTGGTGAGTCTGGCAGCAGACAACCATATTTGCTAGTCTTTCCGTTCATAGAGCCTTGCCCATCTTCTCCAGAAAGTCTCATGAAGGATCTCATGAAGCCTTGCACCAAGGCCAGCCAAAACTACAGGACATCACTTGTCTCTTCCCTCTTGACCAGGCAGATGCCAGGCCTGGAAGCCATCATTTGCATTGAGTCTTCAGCCCTGCCACATTTACTACCGTGGGAAACTGGGAGGGGGGATTGTATGGAGCCAGGGTGATATATAGTCATAATAACATTCTTTTCTCAGAGAGTCAAGGACATCTTGCCTTGCACCTGGAGGAATGGAACTGGGAGGCATCTCCAGTTGGGATGGTGCTTTGATAGGACCATGTGATGGACATGTGGGTGCTGGGCAGGGACTTGAACTTTTCTTTGGGTGGGGAAAACCTGGAAGCTTTCAGATTCGGGGTTTTTCCCAGATGTGCCAGTATGACATCTCTAATAAAAGGGAACTCAAGCCTGTTTTCTTTCATTGGGGGTGTTACTTGGAACCCTGACAAAGGTAACAAGCAGGTTTGACTCAGTTGCTGCAGTATGTCGATAGTTAAGAAGTTTGCTACCACTTCTATAATGAGAGG
>JANHFT010007712.1:23751-37452 GCA_032467955.1 Pseudoxenodon macrops | reverse complement strand
GGACGAAGTTAACCCATTCCTGGCTGCTGTCTCCACCACTACGAGAAGGAGCGTATCAGGTAGGACCAACGCCCCTTTTCTTGACAGGCTTGGCAATTTCTATCACCCTCCATATCTCCCTATTCTCTTCTTGGTTTTCTTATAGATTCTGAGAATCTATGGTGCAGTTCATGGTGCAGTTTTCTGTCTGCAAGCATCTCTCAGGGGGCTGCCGCCTGCTGCGACAAAATACTTTCAGCAGAGAGGCAAGGTGTTGTATGGCACATTAAAACCTTATCTGACAATTCCATGAGCTGGCTAGGAGAGTCAAAAGAGACTTCTGACCATGCAAAGTGCAGAAGCATCAATTCTTTTGCAGAGTAAGCATAGTCAGCTAATGCTTGCACTTTTGCTAAATGCCTAGGTTTGATGAGATGCTTTCCAGGATCTGCAGACTTTAAATATAAAAGTTATTTATACATGGTCAGGATGATGCAGCCCTCAAACCAGCTAGGGAGAAAAAGTCACAATAAAATTAGCTTTAGAATAAGCCCCTTAGTTGATTTTTGGAAGAGATTATGCATTAGTGATCAATGGGCTTTCTAAAAGAAGGACATGACAATGTCTCAAGAAGAAGCTGTTATGTTGAATGAATTAATTGAACTACTACGGTATACCTTTGTTTCCAATTCCAGGCTAAACTCTGGAATTACAGCACTATCCTTCACAAATGTCAAGATATATTTCATGAGAAGAGTCCTCCACTCCACTGCTCACAACAAAATACCTTATGCCGCCAGACTTGAAATTTTGGGCTTTAAAAATTTACAACTATACTGTCTTCGGTATGACCTAGGTAAGTGTAGTTTCACAAAATTATCTGCTACAATGTCCTACATGTCAATGACTACTTCAACTTCAACCACAACAATACACGAGCACACAATAGATACAAACGTATGGTAAACCGCTCCAAACTCGATTATAGAAAATATGACTTCAGCAACAGAATGGTCAATGCCTGGAATGCACTACCTGTGTTTTCATCCCCAAACCCCCATAATTTAAATCTTAGACTGTCCACTGTTTACCTCACTGGTGTGCATAAGCGCACCAGCGTGCCTATCATCCGTGTCCTAATGTTTCCTCTTATTCGTATCCATTTATGTATTCAAATCATGTTTATACTTATATATATTATCTAATATGTGCTTGACAAAATTAAAAAATAAAATAAATAAACAAATGCAGTTGAAGCTGCCTGGCTTTAGAAATGGTAGCAGGCAATTTAAGACAACTGGAATAGGGGATCAAAGCCATTTTCTTCACATTTTGCCTGATAACTGAGAGCAGTTAGAGAATGATTTTGAAATTATCAGCTGAACATTTCCATTTGCCTGTTTAAAATTGGCCTGTAAGGTCTGTATGGCATGTTGTAGCATTTTTGAAATGAACAGGGCTGATTCTTTTTAGACATTTTTTAAAATAGTGAAATCCCTATGTTCAGCTTATCAGAGACATCGTTCACTCAAAATTCTTTATCAGGTAAAAATCAGGGAAAAAATCTGTAGAAGGAAAAAGAAATAAACATTTGTCAGCGTTTAATATTCAATCCTTTTAATATTCAGAGTTCAGATCCCAAGGGGTTAAATCCATGGAGGTACAACAAGATAGGTATTTAAATCATATAATATTATAATGAGATTGTATTAAGAAGGATTGTGTTAAGGACTTTCAGGAGAATTCAGAGTTTATAATTTCTGCTTTTCTATTCTAAGTCTCCAGGGGGATTCCCAGTCTTCTTCACTTGGCCTTGCTCTTCAAGGCTTCAAACAGGAGTAATTTCTAGCTGTACCTGGAGATGTCAGAAACTGAATGTATTCTTTCTGCATGAGTTCATCCCTTGCAAACATTCCTACCTTGTCTGAACTCCCCGGCCCAAACCTAAGCTTGAACATGAAAAAGAAAGAGACTGCATTATGAATCACAGTCACGGTTTGCTTTTATAAAACATCTGAAAATATAACCCCAAAAATGGATTTTGGCAAATAAATGTTTGGTGGATTTTTTACTACTGTTTGGCAGTGCTAACTTGCCTCTAACTAACTGAGAAATGTATAGTGATGATGCAGATAAGTAGCATTTATACACATTTATTCATTCTACAGCTTGGGTTTTAGAAGACTGTAGGAGAAAGCAATGCAGCTTGATTTGATCTGAAGTTTTCACCAGCCTTTAAAGGGCTTCTTGGGGACACATAAAATGATTGTAAAGCTGGATAAGAGACTAAGTGAATATTATAATTCCTATCACTTCTAAAGTATTTAATTATTTCAGTGTAACACACTGAAAGACAATCTGTATCATAAATCATTATGTATTCTGGAAATATACCAAACCATATTTCTTCCCAGTTTGCCTAGAAGGAAATGGGGCCAGGAAGGATTTTTTTTTGAGTTTGCTTTTAGATTCATTCTATGTTGGATCTGTCTTTTAAATTCCTGAATATTGTCAATTTCATTTTCAGAACCTTTAGAAACTGTTTTTGCTGTTAGATTATTGTATGTCTACAGGATGGCAGAGGTTGTAATTTCCTATTCTTTTCACTCCTCTATAGCCTCGAGCTGTTCCTTTTGAATCAGAAGAACATTTGTTTTCAGCATATTTTTCTTGGTGATTTTAAGAAGCTTGAAAGGTTGCAAATAGTTGGACAGATACAAAAGCAGCTCAGCCATCTGACTGGAGGTTAAGTGCCAGAACTTGGCATCTGTATGTATTCAGAAAAATTGTTTTCTTTGAAACCTAAACCCATAAAACATATTTTGATTAAATTGAAGGAAAACAGCATTAATTGAGATAGCTTAGGGGAGGACTAGCTTTTCTGTTAAAGTTTTCCCGTCTCTACTTTTCATATCTTGTGCTTATTTTTTCAGAATAAGCAGCAACAAAATATAATGAAAACTGAGAAAACACTAAAGTTTCAAGCTTGCAAATGAAATGTCATATTGTTTCTATTTCTGTAATGAGTAATGCAAGCAAATCATTTCTTCTGCCAGGACTGCCATACTGTACCAGCTAAGGTTTGCTACATGTCAGTCTGCCATAAGAAACACGGAGAGGGAGCAGCAGGGTGGGATAAAGGGAGGGCTAACTTCAGGGGAATGGAAACTACTTGTGCCATCCCGTGAGAGCTGCTGGCAGTTCCAAGTCACATCATGGAATGCAACACCATCTTACCCGCCAAGCTAATTTGTTTGAATATAACTGGACAGAAAAAGATAACTAAGGAGGGAGGGGAGAGAAATGGAAAAGTGAACCAGATGCTTTGGGTGCGAACCTTTAGATTCAGCTTTGTTACGCTGTAACTAATTTGCTTAATAAAGTCTAGTCAGTGTAGCCATGGCCTTGAGAGGCTTTCTTTTCTATCTGGCCAAGTTGGGATGGCTGACATCTTCTTTACGCCTTCTCATGAGGTTCTTAAAGTTTTAACAAGTCTCTTTTGTAAGTACAGCATAGAAAAATTATCCAGGTCACTCTCTTAGTTTATTATTTCTATGTCCCTTTTAATTATTAACATACATTTTTATATGTCTAAGTCTCCTTTTTCCCCATATCATTTATAAATCCACTTTCAGCGTCCATCTTGTCAAGTAAAACTTGTTCCTTTTCCATGACATCTTTTAGACCCAATCTATTTATTTAATACAAGAAGAGAGCTCTGTAGCCTTCAAGTCGTTCTTACCCCTTGCACAGTATTGTTTACCCACCACAAAGAGTGGTAGACATTTATATGGTATCTATTAATTTTATTTAATTAGCTATATTAAATTATATTTAAATCTAATTTGGGTCCTGAACTCTAGGGTTGTTTTTTTTATGAAGGATCTCAGTCATCCAGGTAGAGTTGTCTGAAAGTTAAGTCATGGCAACTAGACTTATTTTCTTCTTGGTTTGAAACATTGCACTGCTTATCCAAGTAGCTGAAGAAATTACTTGGATAAGCAGCAGAATGGTTCAACCCTGAAAGAAAAAGAAGTCCAGTTGCTGAGGCTCTTGATACATTTTGGAGTATGAACCCTGATTTCCTCCTTTACTGTTGTATGTCTGTTGTCCTCCAGAAAGATGTATTCCCTTGATTTAGGTCTTTTCTTCTCTACTCAATTTAGCAGAATTTCCCAAGTGAGTGATTTTTGATATAAAGTACAATTTTTTTTTCTTGATGGCATTCTTGTTGTAATTATTGCAGATGTTCCTCCAGATTGCTTAAAGCTCTTATTTCTCTCTCTCTAAACATATGAATGTAATATATTTGGTTTAAGGGATATACACAGCAGTCACTCTCACCATTAAAGGTATAATTTCCACATCAATTTCTTTTTAGAAATGACATTCCTTAAATTTTCTATTTGGTGACAATTGACAGCATTTGCTGTTTACTCAAAATCAAAACTTGAAAGCCACAAGAGGTAAAATTTTAAACGTCCAAAAGACAGAATAAATCACTGTCTATTGTTTATGTAGAAAAAAAATGTCACAAACCCTCAGATCTTTGTACTGACAGGAACAGCTGATTTGATTGCATTGTGACTGGTCTCAATGGTGAATGTCCAACTATGACAGATTCAGGAATGAAAATGGCAGTTCCACTTTCATTTTCTCCAACTGGATCATTTATATACAGTTTTTCTGTACAATATTATGCAAACCAGGAAACCGGCTTGAACACTGAAAAGCAAATATAATTGCTATTTCAGACAATTTATCTTTAATTTATCAATTTGTTTGGAAAATGTTTATAAACTTGATTAGGTCACCTTGTACTCTAGTGACTCTTTTCATTTATTATCTTTCAACTTTTTTTACTTTATAAATTACTAAATCTATTATTCTTTTTCTTCTTTAGAACTCATATTAAAATCAGGCCAAGCAAAATTTTGGATCAGTCACAGGAAGGATAAAAGTCCTCCATAAATCATGAAAGGGATATTTGGGTGGGCACAAAATGAAGCATGGTGGGTTGAGAGAGACAGGAAGTCTTGCTATCTTTCCTATTCACAAATATATAAAATTAGTTCCAACATTCAACATCTGGCTGTTGGTGGCCCTTATATTCTGGAAAGACCAGTACTGAGAATGTGGCAACATATGATGATGACCTAATGTGATTCCTACCAACATTGAATGAAAAAATGGCTGTTTCCATGGGCAACCATATTCTGACAACCTACAGTTGTACAGAATTAATATATGAATGGCCAAATTACCTATTCCAAGGCCTGCTATGCTAATGCTGTATGCTCATGAATATTTTCCCCCCAATATGAGACATTTATATATAAACAACTATTTTGACTTCTTCACCTTCTTTGGCACAGCAGTGCCACATTTGCATTGAGATTCTATGATAAAATAAATATCATTCTAGAGATTCAGCGATATTCATTTCATTTCTAATGAAGGGATAAGTCCTGGAAATGTAAATAAATATATACTATTACTCATGTGTACCAGAGCTGTTCAAAGCCTCATAGTAATTCCTGCCAAGATCCTAACACCAATCTACTAAGAAACGAGGTTTACATTCAGAGCACCCATGAAAGGAATTTTCTTTTTGTTGTTTAAGCAGTAGTTTTGTCTTTAGATATTTTCTTTGTTTTACTTATAAGTAGGAATGCCTCATTTTCTTTGACTACTATGGCCTGTAGATTAAGATCTGAGTCTCAAATTTAAAGTTAATTGTGAATATACAGTAGTAACCTTCTACCAGGAAGCAAAAGTGCACACAATAAAAATGTTAATGCAAAGGGCAAAGTGATCTATGCATTCAGAGAAATAACTAGTTCACTAGTAGGAAGGAAAGTCAGCAAAAAAAAAGTAATAGCCAGCCAGAATTATATTTGGAGTCCAGAATCTTCATGTTATAGAATTCCCAATGACTATTGATTCTACCACTACGAAATTATTGAAAGAACTCCTTCTACATAATGTATCTGAACTGCCTAATACAAGTAATACCCTTATACTTGACAGCAAATAATTAATCAAGCATTGGAAGATCTTGTAATTCCAATAAAAAGCAAATATTAAAGACAGCTAAAGCTTTTTGTGGAAGGCATGTTTGTAAGAAAATAGTTTTAAGTGATGAAATGCTACTTCACTCTTTCATATCAACTATTCTTTTGTTCCTAATCATACTGCTACTTTCTTTCCCCTTATTCCATATGTCTACCTACATTTGAGAGGTAGTTAATTTTCAAACTCTGAAAGAACTTACTGCCTACACTTTATTGACTCTTTTTAAAGTGAACACCTGTCAATTCACACACTAGTATTATGCAGCTGCTGAAAGCCCTTCAATAGTTTTCAGTGTTTTCAGAATTTCTTGGAGAGGGCTGCAGTCAATGCCTCATATCCCTAAGTTGGTGGTATTAAAACTCTTCAGTTCCTGAGACTAACATGGTGGCTCCAGGAGGATCATTGAGGTCTACCTAGCTGGATAGAAAGGTATTTGCATTCATAAATGACAACTTGAAGAATTTCAGTTAAAAGTAAGATGCTACATGTCTTTATTATACCTTCTATGATTTACCTGCATGGGTAAATGGCTAGCTTATTACTTGAAGGAGGTGTTCATAAAATGACTAAATGGGAGACTTATATTCAAAAGATTGCATTTTTTTTCTCACAGCTGTGGTTAAGAAGATAACATTGGATGAGATTTGATAGCTGGGTCCAATTTCAAGCAACTGCTGTGCATAATTCTGTGAAGGGAATACTGCATGAAAAGGCTGGAGACATGGCCAGAGCTTAAACTATATAGAATGCCTATAGACTGGAAGAGACCACAGTTGTTCAGCTAGCTTGTAACAAAATCTGAAAGCATTCTTAAGGGGTTTATTTGTTCACACATATTATACATGGATGAGACTCTTCCAAGAAATTCTGTAAGTTCTAGAACATTCTAAACCAATTTTTTTGTAAATGCATAATTTAGGTGTGTGATTCACAACAGTCATTAATAAATTGTTACCTGTTACTGGTAATGCATAGAAATGTGCCTACATTATGGCGGTATTAACCCCATTGGGCCAGCATTGTGGGTATGGATCATGAAAAATCTTGCCAAGAAAACTACTGGGATTTGTCCAGGCAGGTTCTGAGAATTGATAACTATTGAACAGAAATAAAAAAGTGTTCTCTTGAAATATGTTGTATCTCTTATTCTTCATGCTAGTAAAGATTCTCATTGGATTTACTCAGATTTTATTCATCCTGCTTACTGTAGATGTAATAGAAAGGCATGTTGCCACTGCAGCGAAACAAATAACTTCTTATAAGAATATAACAGGAAGAAAATTAGATATTGACTTGAGGAGATGTTTCTAATTGGTTATGAAAAGTTAATTCACTATAGAATCAAAGATGAGTTTCAGAATGGATTGTTTCTGCCCTTTTTACTATATCCTTTCTGATTGTTACTATGCATATTATATAGACATTCTCTCCTCAGTTATTTACTAAATTGTTTCTTTTATTTCTGGTATTTCATCTTTCTGTGCAGTATCTGTGTCTTGGCTGAAGCTTCTGAAGTGGAAACCATGCAAACTTACCTAATGCAATAGAACAGGGGTGTCAAACTCAAGACCCAGGGGTCAGATCCAGCCCGCAGGGTGCTTAGATCTGGTCCACAGGGCTGATCTAAAAACAGCGGAGGACTGGCCCACGATGCCTCTGCCAGTGAAAATGGAGCTTGGAGGGCCACATGCAAGCCTCCTGGGCTCCGTTTTGGGCCACGACGGCCTCCTGCAGCCCTCTGCCAGTCAAAATGGAGTTTGGGAGGGTCATGGGCCTCCCGAGCTCCATTTTCACTGGCAGAGGACTGCAGGAAGCCATCGTGGCCAGAAACAGAGCCTCGATGAGTGACGTAGAGCTGGCCATGCCCCCTGGCCATACACGCCTGCCCCCTGAGGTCAAACACAACCCTATTGCAGCCCTCAATGAAATCGAGTTGGACACCCCTGCAATAGATTCATTCATAAAATATATTATGTATCAAAGAAGAAATCCAGGAATGCAAATATGAAATTAAGGACTTTCTCAATGGAAAACCTCTTAAAATATTTATTCAAATGTTATATAAACCTCTTTTTTTTGGGTAAATACTCCAAGGCAAATAAGCCCAGAATCTTCAACTTATTAATTCCAGTGACCCATTTTTTTCCTCCCCATGGATACATACATTTTTTATCAGCTGTTCTGCATACCCTATAAATTACATCCTTAGTTCTCCAAGTGGACTTTTGTTACATATGAAGGGGAGCAAAGGAATCAAGCCTAAGAATCGATTTGGGCAAGACTACAAGAATTACAAGTGGGACAAAGGATTCATTTCAGCAATACAACCAATTATAGATATAGTTCGTGCAAAACTCTTCTGTGTTTAGATCAAACAACATAATCACATTCAAAAGCTCTCTAGACATTCCTTAGTACCGTCTAGGTACAACAGCATGGTGCCTTTGTGCAATACAGGATTCACATAAGCAGCTGTACAATATTTCCCAACGATTTGTCAATTTATATGGAAATGCACAGTGCCATGGTGTAACTCAAACCCTGGGCTACACCTTGATTGCTAAATATAGATTGGGGTCATTGGTGTGTCATTGCTTCTCAGGTTAGCTGCTGATCATGCATATAAAAATGAAATAGGCATCTATTATGGGGGGGACTACCCTCTTTTGCAACTTCCAGAAATTACTGGAAATTGTGGATATCACTTATTTTCCTCTCTGCATGAAACAACAGAGCCTCTATCATACATTGCATCCACGCTGTGGCCCTTGAATGGAGGGGATTCAGATATTTTTTTCCTATTCTCCCAAAGACATCTTCCATAGAAACCCATATATAAAGGCAAAAATGGTGAAAAACAAACCACACACTTCTATATCATAGATGAAAGGTTGTCCTTAACTGGGCAAGATAAAAATAAATCTCTCTGAAAATGCTGCCTTTCACTAAACACACACATTCTACAGAGAGTCCTCAACTTATGACCACAATTGGGACCAGAATTTCCATTGCAAAAGCAAGGTAGATGTTAAATGAGTTGCATCCAATTTTATGACCTTCTTTGCCACAGTTGTTAAGTGAATCATTGCAGTTGTTACGGGAATCATACAGTCATTAGGTGAATCCGACTTGCCCCATTATTTTTTGCTTGTCGGAAGCTGGCTAGGAAGGTCACAAATGGTGATCAAATCAGCCCAGAACTCTGCAAGTCTCATAAATACCTGCTGGTTGCCAAGTACCCAAATGTTGATCTTGTCCACCCTGGAGATGCTGCAATGGTTGTAGGTGTGAGGACTAGTTGTAAGTAACTTTTTTCAGGGCCGTTGCAACTTTGAATGGTCACTTAATGAATAAACTGAGGACCACTCTATGGAGTGCTAAGAAGGAGAAGGAGTAAAAATAAATAATAAACAAACATCCTAAGCTACATTCTTTCATGAAACATGTACCTAAACCCAAGAGTTTATCTAAGGAGGTTATAATATCTGCATTAGCTTGGGAAGCATACTTTTCTTTCATTTGGAATGTGTTTGTGTGTGTGTGATTGTTGCATTCACTTTTTTCCCCTGTTTCCTTTTTGGAATAAGTTCCTTATCTTTAAAAAATTGACTTCGTGGGCTTTGGGAGATAATTTCTCATTAAGCCCTTTCCCACATGGAAGACTGCATATTTACATAGCTTACAGGTAGGTTTCCAGATGGACACAAGGTTTGTGTCTAGATTTGAGCTGGAGGATCCACAGCACTTTCCCTCTTATTTTCCTAGCAGGGTTTAAGGAAATAATCTTTCTTTCCTTTACAGCAGAAGTGTTAAACTCGACACCCCGTTTTCATTGAGGAACGCATCAGGGTAGTGTTTGACCTTGGGGGGCCAGGGTAGGCATGGCCAGGTTGGGCAGGGCCAGCTTAATGTCACTCATGTCAGGGTGCCTGTAGTGGCCTGGCCGCTCTGCCAGCAAAATCGGAGGTTGGGGGGGGCGTTGTGCATGGCCGCCACAAATTCTGTTTTTGGCTGCAATGGCCTCCTGCAGCCCTCTAACAGTGAAAACAGCTCAGGGGCTGCGTGTGGTGGTGCACAGCCCTCCTGAGCTCTGTTTTGCTGGCAGAGGCACCAGAGGCCATCCCTTCACTGTTTCCAGAGCAGCCCTGATGGCCAGATCTAAGCACCTGGATGTGGCCTGCTGGCCTTGAATTTGACACCCCTGCTTTACAGTATAGCGTGACTCATGACTTTCCAACTGGACAGATCAGTGGATGTCAAGAAATTTAGTTTGACTGGCTATATTGAAGATACTACACCAGGAGTGAAGAAAACCAGGTGCCAGTCTATCCTTAACCACTGAGGGTAACTGTATCAGATTATATCTCTTAGCCCATCACTGTGCTGTTGTTAGGAAAAATAGGAGGAAGAGCACTATGTGTGCTGCGTTGAGCAGCTGAATTAAAAATGAAGTATACATCTAATAAATGGTGGTATGGAGGCTCAGTGGTTAAGATGCTGAGTTTATTGACTGGACAGCCAGCAAATTAGGTTTGAGGCTCAAGCTCCATGTAACAGGATGAGCTCCTGTCCTCACCTCAGCTCCTGCAAATCTAACAGTTTGAAAGCGTACCACTTCAGTGAGAAGATAGCAATGACTTGTGATGTCCTGCTGGCCATATGACTTGGAAATGTCTTTGGACAGCACTGGCACAATGACCTTGAAACGGAGGTGATCCCAGCCCCCTATAGTCGGCAATGACTAGAGGAGTAAAATCCACAAGGACTCCTTTATACATGTAATAACTAAATAACAAATGAGCCTTTTGAAATTATGTTTTAACTAGAGAAAGATTTCTTGGAGAAGGGGTCTGTCATCATAGTCCACGAACCCAGTTTGAAACATACTCCCTGCATGAAAATTACTAGGAGTGCTGGTGACAGACAGATAGTAGCTAATGAACTTCTTTGGAGTAGATTACTGACAAAACACTATTATAAACTATACTAATCATATAGTTATGGATTTGGCTGAATGACAATGGGATACTCAGTTTTCTTGACCCAAGGTATCTTATGACTGTTATGGAAAAACTCCTGGAAAAGTGATTAGCATGTATTCTGGGCTGTAAATAAATTCAAATGTATGAATAGAAAAGTTTGGCTTTACTACAACATGGTATAACATATTCAGCCCATAACTCAGTTGATAATTCAGGACATGGAGTCTTTAGCACTGGCTATGATAAGGGAGGGGGGGAATGAGAGAGAGAGAGAGAGAGAGATCAGGATCTTATTAATATATTGATGAGAATCAAACTGTAAACGTTCAATGATCTCAGTAACATCAAAAGAGAAACCACTTGTTTCTACCTTAAAATTGTCTTGGCTTTGTTGTAAGTAAGGAACAAGATTCGAGTCTAAGATAAAAGGCTATCTAAATCTCAGAAATTCAATTATTATTAAAAGAGATGGTATTTCTATATTGTTTGGAGCCAATTTAATTCTATGTATTGAGAGTTTAATTTCTCTGACCAAAGTCACAGATTTCAATGCAAAAATAAGTCTTATTGTATAAGAAGCTATTAGAGAAATAAAAATCCAGAGATTTGAACGTGCACACACAATGTTTGTACACAATGTATGTATGTATGTATGTATGTATGTATGTATGTATGTATGTATGTATGTATGTATGTATATGCATGTGTATATGATACTCTGAGATTTGTAAACAAGAATGTTTATATATATGTTTATATATACATAAATACAAATGTAGTCATCCATATCATTTTTGAAGCAGATGCATAAAAAGCTCTCTCTATAATATCCAAATATATGAGCAAATAACTGGATGACTGAACTAAAATATATGAACAGCAGTATAAAAGGAAGCTTCGGTTGCTGAGCTAATATGCCCCAGATAAAGTTAAGGTTGGATGTTTTCTGTTCAAATCCTTTTCAATGTCCAGGGATCAGACAACCATTTAGCTTTTTAGAGTGTGGGATTTCATAGCATATGAGACATCATCTAGAACAGGTTGGTTCTCAGTGCTTGCATCAATATCGATAGTGAATAGCAGAATCACAAATATTTAGTTAAAAGCTTATCCTGCTTGCATCTATCTACAACGTGAAGTGCTTTGACAATCTTTTTCTCTCTCTTCCATGTTCCCATGATGTTGTCTTTAGCTTGATCTCAGTCTATAGATGACAGAGATTAAAGTACTGCAGACCTAACTGGTGTGTGTATGTGTGTGTGCGCACGTGCTGTATTTTGGCTGGCTTTAAAGGAGTCTTCTCACTGTTCAGATTCCCTGAGTGGCAGAAAGGCCTTAAGATGTTCCTTTCTCTACCTTGCTGTATATTTTGAATATTTTTGACAGATGTCTTGTGTTATATTTTTCAGTACCGGTATTCTTGAGTATTCTTTGGTGTCTCATGTTATGTTACTCTGTTATTTTCTTGTACTGCCTTGGAATAAAGAGTTAAGTAGTCATACTAATGTAGTGATTGCTTTGAAATTGAAAAGCATCTGTGACCCACTGGTCTGGGGACAATGTAATATGACATCCAAGTTCATTAATTCTGTTTTACAGCATTTCTTCTAGACAAATCTTCTAGGCATCCTTGCTTTCTCCCTTCATATCTCCCGATGGGCATTTTTGCTTGTACTTCAACAGAGAAACTTCATTCTTCATTCTGAATTATTCTAAATTATTGAATCCTATCCATTTTTTAAAAAAGGTATCAAATCACAAAGAAAAGCTATCCTTTCAGTAAAACATATGTAGGTATTTATTAAGAATTTACGATAAGGTTATTAAATAATATAATAGAAATAGAAACATCACGTGTACGAATATTTAACTTGGAAGGAAAATTAGTAATTTAAAAGAACAAGAAAAAAAGCAATCTGATGTATATTTAGATATTCATTTTCTGACAATCTATACTGAAGTAATAACGAAGGTTATTTAAAAAAAAGTCAATGGAACTAATATCTATATAGAAGTAGGTCTTTTACACTGTCATAAGCCATCTTGAATCTTAGACACAAATGCAGTGATAAAAATGAAGTAAAAATAAGGACCAAAATATCTTATAAAAAGCAAACTTAGATTCTCCGTTTAACTCATTATTTCACATACAAACAAAGAACACTGCTCTGTTGTGAAATCTGAATGTTATTGGTCATGCACAGGACAATACAAAACTATAGCAACAGGTTATATAAGGCACAATGAAACTCTGTAAGGATCCTACCTTAAGCATATCTGGGCTACAAAAATCTAGACAACCACTAAATGGCAGCATTTTTCATAATGATGTTAACCAGTATGAATCATTAACAACATAAGCAGACATAGCTCTTAATCCTCATGGGACATTTATTTGAATGTATTAATTATAATTAATTATAATCAGTATAATCAGTATTATTATAATTTAGTAATATAATAATATGTAGTTATCTTGATTATAGTGACACTGTGGCTCAGTGGCCAAGATGCATAGCTTGTCGATCAGAAAGGTCGGCAGTTCGGCGGTTCGAATCCCTAGTGCGATGTAACAGAGTGAACTCCCGTTACTTGTCCCAGCTTCTGCCAACCTAGCAGTTCTAAAACATGTAAAAATGCAAGTACAAAAAGAGGACCACCTTTG
>JANHFT010007712.1:0-23651 GCA_032467955.1 Pseudoxenodon macrops | reverse complement strand
CACGTAAAAAATGCAAGTAGAAAAATAGGGACCACCTTTGGTGGGAAGGTAATAGGGTTCCGTGCACTTTCGGCATTTAGTCATGTCAGCCACATGACCACGGAGACGTCTTCGGACAGCGCTGACAGTTCAACTTTGAAACAGAGATGAGCACTGCCCCTAGAGTTGGGAACGACTAACACATATGTGTGAGGAGAACCTTTACCTTGATTATATATGTTTGTGCGTGCATCAGAGGTGGGTTCCACTTACCTTCCCTACTGGTTGGGGTCATGCCAGAAGTGCGCATTTTGCACGTGCCTCGTCGCACATAGAGTTATTTTTTTAGGTAATTTCAACCTGGAGGAATGATTTCCGGCCAGAGGACCAGTTTGGGGGCGTGGTCATCTGGCTGTCGCTGCCCGTTCAGCAAGCAGGGACAAATTTCCACCAATGGTTCTATAGAACCGGTCCAAACTGGTAGCAGTCCACCACTCGTGTGCATGTATGTATGTATATATCTCCAGTGAATTGGATGTTGTATGCTGTTGTTCAAATCCTTGCATCATTAAAAAAAAAATCTGAAATCTAGCAGTGTAGGAAGTGCCTAGCAATGATATCAGTTTGTGTCCCATGTAGCTGAAATTTCTCTCTTGCCTCATATCATTAAATATTCATTTCATAGTAACACTGAGCTACATGGATCAATAGCGTGATTCGGCATAAAGCAACTGCACATCTACCATGTTACAGATTTCTGTAAAGCTCCACTCTATATGAGAGCTGCTTCTTTTCTGAATTTCAGCCCAGCTGGGATATGACAACTCTCATAAACTTGATTTTGCAGAAGAGAGCCCAACTGAGAGTATTGCCTGTCTGGGGACTGCAAAAGCTGCCCATGTGTTTGTTTGTTTTTCTAAGAAGCCATCTGTGACACCAATCAGAGGTTCTGAGAGGCATTCTATTCTTATTTAGTCATGCCTTCCTCCTTTTGCTTGAAGAATGTGGCAGAGGGAGATAAGATCAGAATTTATTCCAATATGCCATGTGCTAGAAGATGAATGAGCATATTTCCCGGTAATCCATCATTGATCCTTCTTGCCTTTTCTCAAACAAACAAACACACGTCTTGGATGAAAATCAAGCTTGAAAACATTTTTTTAAACAAATGAGCAAATGGTGTTTTTCTTAAAAAAGAAACTAGAATGATCACAAATGGATGGAAATACAGAAAGAGAGAGAATATACATACATACATACATACATACATATATACATACATACATACATACATACAGACAGACAGACAGACAGACAGACAGACAGACAGACAGACAGACAGACAGACAGACAGACAGACTAACTTGAGTATTTCACAATTCCTGAAAGAGTCTTAATTATAAAGTAAAAAGACCATTATTTCTATTCAAGGGAAAGGAAGGAGGTATGTTAAATTTTATTCCCATTTAAAATGACTTTAGCTACAGAGAGTGAAGAAATTATAAACCTAAACAGCAGGATGTTAAGTAATAAAGGAGAGGACTAATGACAATGGATTGAAATGCATATACTTTCTTTTTACCATTGTAATTTATAATTGCTATTGAGATATATCTTGCTATTTTTCCAAGATCACAACATATGGTTCCCAGATGATAAACTGTTTTATTATTACTTATATGGTATAAGTAACATCTGGTTAGTTTGTACATCACACTTTGTAGTAATTTAGGGAAATCGTTTTCCTCATACAATGGGCTGATTTGTAAAATCATGTTGTCAAAAGAAATGAGGTAGGATGACGAAGAAAGAAAAACTTAGCCTGAATCAAAGTCTACAAGCAATGATCTAAGGCCATACACAACCAGGAGACGCCACCATGACATCATTTATTCCCTTGTCTCCTGTGCTACTGTTATATGTAGGGGAGGATTAAATGACAAGTAAAATGTAGCATATTTTTTTCTGGAACCTTTTTTCAGCAATACTTGAAATAATCATACTTGAAGTAACAACCAGCAGTTGGTTGGACACTGTCCCACAACATCGCCAATAGAATCACCAACTCTGAAAAAGCTGCAACAAAAATATCTCAAGGAACAGCCCATCCTTTATGCATGCTGCCTCACTTTAGATCCTGCTCAGAAACATTATTTGGGTAATGCAATCTAGTGGAGGGGTAGAAGAACACGGCATTGTGAGTGTCTATGGAGATTCTCAGTCATCCATGTCATGGTTGTACCCAAGGTGCTTTTTCAAAAAGCAACTGCATTTCTTTTTCTTTGAAGGCATTTTCTTGTATCATCTGACATTCTGCTTCAGAACTGAAGAAGCTTCTTGGATAAGAAGTGAAATATCTTAAGGAAAAACAAAGTCCAATTGACTTTTGAAAAAGTACTGTTGGGACAAGGGAGTTCTAGTTATAAAATTTCACTTCTAGGAGGAAACACCTGTTGCTCATAGTGATGTCTTTGGCATTATTCCTCTTCTACAGGACTTTGAAGCAAATAGGACAGTGTGTTTTTTTTACTAACTTTTCAGCAACGAGGGTGGTTTTTTTACATGTTTCATTGTTCTATATCTTTGTCGTATGCAACCCAAGTCAATTCTAGTCAGATGGATGACCATATAAGTTTGATAAATACATAAATTATAACATCTTTTCCTGAAATATTTGTTAATTATATTTAATTGTTTTTATTGATTCACTAGTTCTCTGCTGCTAGTATTTTAGTGGTTTTAGATTTATGATGCCTACAAAGAATTTTACTTATTTGGCAAATTAAACATTTAATGACAAGGCAGTATAATCTAATCTAACATATGAACCGGAAGGACACAGTTTCCATTATTTATTACCTTCCAATAAATCCAAAAATGCACAAATGTCATCACACAAATGATACAATTCAAAGCAAAGTTTTTAGCATGTGGCAGGACAAAAATGACCACCCAACCACCTCTGGAGAGTGCCAGTTGAGGACATGGCAGACTTGTTATCCTGCCTGATTGGAAGCTGAGACTACCAGTCTCCAAGACAAATCACCATGAGAAGAAAGAGGGAATGTCTCCTTTGGCTTGTTCCATAGCTGCTTGCCTTCTCACTTTCCCTTTGACTCTCTGTCTTCCTCAGCAATGACACTTTGTGGGAGAGCCTCCCCATTGCCTGTCTCCATTCCTGAAGGTGGGAGCTGCTGCAGCCTTCCATTTTACATCAGATGTCATTTCCTAAGGCTCCAATTAAGCAGCCGCAAGCTGCCTTCTGACTGATGAAGATATACAGGCTAGGTCCTTGAGGTAAACTCTAAAGCACATGGAGATAGTTAGTAATGGATAGTCTTCAGGAAGTGGTGGTGGCTGTGATGAAGAGCAGAAGACCGTGAGTGAGCAGCACCTGAACACCAAAGGAGAAACAACAGCATTTTGTTTTCTGGGTAATGGTGTGATTATGCAAATGTCACAAATCACAGTGGAATTTGATTAGTTGTATATGAACTCTCTTTCATAGAGATTTTCACTGTGTAAGATACAGCCTAGCTCAGTGATGGCGAACCTTTTAGACACCGAGTGCCCAAACTGCATGCGTGTGTATGCCCAAATTGAAAGGTGCGCACACACGAGCACACACATGCATGTGTGAATGCACGCATGCACGTGCAGGAAAGACCCAAAATCCAGCTGGCCAGCAGGAGGCGGGGCATCCCAACACTGGCAGCCTGGCAAGAGGTAAGATCTTTTTCCTTCTTGAAATTCTATTTCACTGTTTGCAGAAAAATAGAAGTGCACGAAAGAAACGCAATGGAGATTTAACCTGGGGTGATGGCATGTGTACCAGCAGAGAGGGCTCTGTGGGCCACCTCTGGCACGTGTGCCATAGGCCTAGCTAGTTAGCAGAAATAATTAATCTCCAGTAATTAGGCTGATGATAGAGCTAGTTAAGCACAGTATTTTAAAATATGTTATTTTACCATAATCCTTTTCCTGATCTTTTTCAGTCTAGAAGGATTAACCCTATTTTTTATATTTATCAATAAATATATGTATGTATGTATGTATATATTTATATGTAAATATATAAATGTTGTTCTACTTTTCTTTTGTCATTTTATGATTTTATGCACATTGCATCAATATTCATTCAGTGAAAGACTATTTCATACATAGATTAATTAAAATAACGTGATGAAATGTTGCCTGGATTCCTAGGGTTGCATTCCAGAGGACCAAGAGACAGCAAAGTTTAGATAGTTAGGATGGAGGACAAATGGTCAAGATAGCTCCTCCCTAGAACTTCTCAGAGTATTTCCTTAATGATGCAAGTAGTTACTTTAGTTTACTTTAACAAATTTTCTGTCTATAGTTGAAGAACAATAAAGGTAACTAATAAGAAGCAACATTCTGGACCCTTCTTGGTTTCTGGGCCCTGTCAAATACTGTAGTAAGTCACAATAACTCTTTACATGATTGAAACTCTTGCCTTCAAATTTTAATTTCTTCCTATGATTACCAGCCTATCATTTCATCAGTCATATAATAATGTTTCCATTATAATTGTGACATTTCAAACAAATAGCAAACTCTATAACATAACATTTGTGTGAAAAAATATGGTAAATCTTACCTCTTATTTTAATTAAGTAACTTCCCCTCGTCCGAATAATTATACATTTGCAACATCTTATTGTAGCAGAATCCAAATACTTAATTAACAGATGCATTAAAATTTTATGCTGAGTGTTTTAAGGTTAAAACGTTGCTGTTTAATATGTTAAATGACTTCTCTCATAAAATTAGTTAAACATATTTAATGAAAATTAAAGTCATTTAATTCAATATAACTAATTACTTCCAATCAACAGAGTTCAGGGAACTGAGGGCAGAAGTCTACTTTCTACCCTCTCCATCAACTGCAACCCCTTGAAAATTTTAATTTAAAGGTCAAAGCACTTTTAAGAATAGCATATGGTTTTGGAATAGCTACAATTGCAGAATGGAAGTAGGGGTCTTATTCAAGCTGAACTTTTGACTTTCTGCCTCCTTTCTTGTGCCATATTGCCTACACATTATCAAGTTGCTTGAATACGTGATATACAGTTAGCTACTTAACTAATAATTAGTTAAATATGCCTAGAAGAGCTGAGATAATTGAAGAGAAAAAGACCTCAAGCTTCCTTTCCCATTGGTTTCACAACTGTGCTTCAGAACAAGCAGCATCTCTGCAGCTCTTAATACTAACAACAACATATTTCCTTGGGTAAGTGAGAGCAAACTTTGGGAACTGAATTTGTAGCAATGCATAACCTTGTGTTTTTATGTAGGCTTCTGCTTCTTGCCAATAAGCATGTTTTCTCATAATTTGTTAAATAGACTGCAAGATTATCGCAACCAGAAGCTTAGGGTTTTCAGTGGGTTTTCATAAGAACATCACTGTTGAAAGCAGTTGTAAGGAAGTTTTGGGTTAAGGATGGAATTAGGTTTAACTTTATCTCCATTAATATCAGTTATGTTGATCATGACTCCTGCTAGCCATACACTAAACAGTAATGTGAAGGAGGACTACATACATTCATGCTGAACTACATATTGGAATTTTTGAAGACAGAAGGAAATCAATAACCAAGGAGTATGGGGCCACCACAATCCAAAAAGCAAATTGTCTTCCACACAAAGGGGGGGCAAACCATTTGCAGGTTATTTATTTATGTGTTTTCACAATTCAGGTGAAACATGCAACTAAATAGAAAACAACGTTCTTCACATTGACCAGCATCATGTCCCACTCACTTCATTTCACAAGCCACATTATACAGAAACAGACCATCAACAAAAGAGAAGTACCAAAAACTCTGGCTTGTGCTGGTGTTCCTGATTTTGTACATGCAGCCACCATTCAGCCACGCAAACTGGGGATAAAACAAACATGTAAATAAATGTGATTGGAATGTAAATTACTTTTTCTTGATATTATTTTTTGGAATTTAAATGGTGTCTTCTTGCTATTTTATTATATTTTACTTGGACATTTTGTGTATTATTTTAATGTAATTCTATTTAATAATTTTTGAATATAAAAAAATGGGGGGGAGGGATGCCAAGTGGCATTCTGCAGAAGATCCCTTGTAGGCCAGCAGTGGCTCAGACTATGTGAAAAAATACTTGAGATATCTGCAAATATTCTGATAGATTTTTGTTTTGGCTAACTTTCTTTTTAACTTGTTTAATTAAGAAGATCTTTAAAAAGATTCTACCAGAGGTGGATTCCTATCTGTTCGGAACGGTTCAACGGAACTGTTACTAACCTAGCATACCCGAGCCGGTTCTCTTGGCGCTGTAGGTGCTGCCATCTTGTTTTTTGCTTCTGCGCATGCGCAGAAGGATTTTTTTAGTACTGCGCATGGACGTTCAGCGCATCCCTGAGTGAACCGGCAGTAGCAGGCTCGGGAACCCACCCCTGGATTCTATGTATAATTTGGATAGTATTTAAAGCTTAGAAATAACAGTTTGTACTCCAGGGTGACTTTGAATCATTGTTAAGTGCACTGATCAAATGTATAAAAGGGATATTAAATTGCCTTCACAAAATCACTTTGTGTAGGCAACTTAATTGTGGACAACCATTTAAATATGAGCCAACAGTGTGCAGCACCTGCCAAAAAAGCCAACACAGTTCTAGACTGAATAAACAGAGGGATAGAATCAAGATCACATGAAGTATTAATACCAGTTGAAAATGCCTTGGTAAAGCCATACTTGAAATACTATATCTTGTTTTGGTTTCCATGACACAAAAAAGATGTTGAGATTCTAGAAAGAGTGAAGAAAAGAGCAACAAAGATGATTAGTGGAATGGAGGCTAAAACATATAAAGAAGTATTGCTGTAATTGGGTATGTCTAGCTTAATGAAAAGAAGGACTAAGGGAGACATGATAGCAGTGTTCCAATATCTCGGGCTGCCACAAAGAAGAGGGAGTCATGCTATTCTCCAAATCACCTGAGGGTAGGACAAGAAGCAATGGATGGAAACTAATTAAGGTGAGAAGCAACCTAGAACCTAGAAGAAGACATTTCCTGGCAGTTAAAACAATTAAGCAGTGGAACAACTTGCCTCCAAAAGTTGTGAATGCTCCAACACTGGACGTTTTTAAGAAAAGATTGGATTACCATTTGTATGAAATGGTATAGAGCCACGATGGCAAACCTATGGCATGCGTGCCCAAAGTGGCATGAGGAACCATATCACCTGGCACACACGGCAGCACCTATTCCTCTTCTGAGTTTCTGGTGCACATGTGGATGCGATGATCAGCTGGCCTTTGTAAGTGTGGCAGTGCTGGAAACCAGAAGAGCTGGTCTTCCATTTTTCCGCATGTGCATATGTGATGGCCAGCTGATTGGCGCATGCACATGTGTGGCAGTAACCAAAAGATTTGCTGGTTGGCGTGCATGTGCGCCCTGAAAACTGGAAGTTCTTTTTTGGGTATGTGCATGCCCCCTGGGCAGCTCCTCTTCCTGGTCGTGGCCCAGAGAAGCGCAGAGTGCACCCTTTTCAGCACTTGGTGTTGTGCGTGCCCTTTTTGGCACTCGGTGCCGAAAAGGTTCGCCATCACTGGTATAAAGTTTCCTGCCTGTGCAGGGGGCTGGACTAGAAGACCTCCAAGATCACTTCCAACTCTGTTATTCTGTTCTGTTCTATAAATCAGCCTTATGTAGAAAAACCTGAAAAATGCTTAACCGAATTATTATTTTTTGCAAGCCCTGTACTTTTAACCCAAGTGCACTGAGGCCTGGCATTGCATGTTAAGCGGTATCATGGACAATGTGTATGCTATTTAAATGTTTCATCAGGAGCACCTGGAATATTTTTCTTTCTTTCTCTTTGTGAAGACATTGATTACGGTCAATCATAGACCATTGTTAAGAACAAATTAGGACCACATTCTTGTCCTGGCATTGACAACAAGCAGCTGCCAAAGCTACACAGAAAAATATGTGTTGTAAGAATGACAGCATATGGTTTTGTTGAAACAGCTATATAACATCAGGGTAAATGTTGGCAAAGGAGCTGTTTGAGCAGGTAACTAACCACAGATGGCCGTTCCCTCACCATAGTTCAATATAAATCCAGCCCTTAATGCTGTAGATTCATTCCATTTTTAAAAAAAAATGTTTTTAATCTGCTGGGAAATTTATATCCATTTGTTATTTCCAGCATTTCCTAATATGGAGAGACTTAAATACAATTATCTCTAATGCTACTAATATTTAACATCAGTTTTATATATATGTACAGTATGTATGCAGGCAGTCCCCCCATTAAGTGACCACAATTGGAACTTCGTTGCTAAGTGAAAAATTACATGACAGCGACAGACTTAAGAAATCACTTCCGTTGTGGTTTTTGGTCAGTGCGGGTTATGACCATAACTTGTGATTTTACTACTGGCTTCTTCATAGAATCTCCTTGGTCAGAAACCGGTTGTGAAGTGCAGCAATGATGATCATGTGATTGTGTGATGCCATGTTGATTGTAAATGCCACTTGGTTACAAAATACCTGAAAGTTGATTGTGTGAATGTTGCATAAATGTGAAAGCTGGTCTTGAAGTTAACTTTTCAGTGTCATCACAACTTTTAATGGTCACTAAACAGGACAGTCATGAAGTGAAGCCTATCTGTGTAGTGTTCACAATTTGGGGGGCGGGGGGACATACTTTTTTTAAAAATACAGGTACAAGGTAGGCATCCTGTGTATTCCACAGTTCTTTCTTGCCTTCGAATCTGAAATGTTGCACAATCCCTGTACCAGGTATCGGCAACCTGTGGCTCCTTCATCCCTCTGCTGCGGCTCCCTGTCACTCAAAATATGTGTCACAACCGCCAATGTACAACACCCACCGGCACACAATTTATTGAACTTTTCAACCCACGGTAGGCCAACCATGGATAAATAAGTTTTTTTTATACATAGCAAAAAGGTAAAAAACGATATATGCAGTGTTATCTTCATTTTAGATGTCAAAAGGGTTTGTGGCTCCCAGTATTTACTTTTCTGTGGGAAATGGATCCAAATGGCTCTTTGAGTGTTTAAGGTTGCTGACCCCTGTCCTATAAATGCATTTATATAGAAATAAATAAAAAATACAAATAATATAAATTTATTTATAAAAAATAAATAGCTGTAGCATGCAAATGGCCAAATTTACCATATATTCCTTTTCAAACACAATCTTTCATAAATAATTGTACTTTGCTGGATTATTTTGAGGAATAGCAGTGTGGCAGTGGCCATTTTCAGCAGATCCCTCCACCATCTAGTTCAGGATTGCACAATTTCTTTTCTTGGACCCCTCTCTGGAATGTTCTGCCTTCTCCCTGGGAAACTGTGGTGCTGCATTGACATTCCTCCAACTTCTTCAACTCCACTTTCCATCACACCTTCAGGCTTGCAAGATTCTTTTACTATAACCTTACAATAAAAGTGGTATTAACTTCTATTAATCATGATTCTGGTTTCCTGGTCTGAACTACCTTGAAGATGTGTGACAATAACTAGTGCTATTGCCTAGAAAATACTAGGGCTTCCTTTGTCCTCAGTCTGTTTTCAATATCAATTGTGTGTGTGTGTGTGTGTGTGTGTACACTTTTAGAAAGCAAGTTCAGGGACTTATAGACCTTCATAAGGTGCCTGGTGACATTTTAGTTCTGTGTGATACATGGTAACTGATTTAATTAAATAATAAACTGCATTAGAAATACATTCTGCTTATTATAATTAATGTGAGAAGTAGAAGCCCTTCTACCTAAAGTTATACAGTGGAATAAGGGAAAATCTGGACTAGAATTTCAAGACACATTTCTACACATGTGTTTCAGATGAGTTCCTAGAACCCTGGTACAAGATTCTGAGCAATCTAGTTAGAGACCAAGAAATAATGGCTTTGAGTTACAAGCAAGTATATTTCAGTTGGATGTTAGGAAAAAAAATTCTTAACACTAACAGATGTTAAAAAATAGAGGAGACCACCTTAGACCTTTCCTGGGGGTACTTAAATGGCAGCTAGATAGCATAGATGCTGTAGCAGTAAATTCTTATACTGAGCAAAGGGTTAGATTAGATTATCTCAAAAGTCTCTTGCCACCCTTCTATGATTATATGCTATGACTCCTTGATAAAAGTAATGGGAATCATTTTTGGAAATGTTGCAAAATCCTTGTCCCAAAGATGCTTTTTCAAGAGGCAACTGGACTTTCTGGTTTTTCTTTGAAGCCGTTTTGCTTCTCATCCAAGAGAATCAAAACGTATTTAAAGCAAAACTAGAAAGTCCAGTTGCCACTTGAAAAAGCACCTTTGAGACAACCATGAGAATCTCCACAGACACTTGCAAAATCCTTATACTTGATCTGGCTTGGGAAGACCAGATAACAGGTTTAAATCAATAATTCTTCTAGCATTTGTCATGTCTCAAGTGAGTCCTTCCCTTTGTGGTGCATTCAGTTTAAGACATAAATATCTACCAAAAAAAATTAAATTCTTTTTTGGCTCTTTTTTTGTTTTTTTCTTTCTGACCTATTTGGGATTAGGGTAGCAAGAATCCGAAGAGCACCAAGAGAATATTTGGATTATAAATTTGTTTTTGTCTTTTCTCTTTTTTTATCGCTTTTCTTTTTTCTTCGGAAGAGAGGAGTGGTGGTTTTCTCTTTTTTAAAACTTTTTGGAAATGTTTGATTTTTTTGATTTTTATTTTTAATATTTTGGGGGGTTGATTCTGTTTGGATTTACAAATATTGGTTGATGTGGATTATAAATTGCTGATTTGGAAAGATGAGTAAGAAGATGACACCGCACACACCAATAACAGCTAGTCCTACAGCACAGAAGACTGCAGAGATGACAGCACAACAGGAATTAAAAAGCATGCTATAAGCAATACAATTGGATCTAAAGGCAGAAATAGGCAAAGTCAACCAAAAAGTGGGGAAGCTGGAAGAGATGATGGAGAAATCAGAACAAAGGATCCAAAAGGTAAAAGAAGAAAGTGAACATCTGGAGAAAAAGTGGAGGAGACCAATATAAATACGATGGCGGTTGGAAAAATCCATGAGAGAGCAATCATCACATTGGAAATGGACAAGGCTGACTATTATTTGCATTTTCAAAATATTGAAGAAGAGAAAGGAGAAAACGTGCCAGAACTGATAGCGGAAATACTAGCAGAACCAATGATGCAACAGAAGGAGAAGGTTTTGAGTGAGATTGTTGAAATATTTAGAGTACATACAAGATATGCTATGAGAAACAATCTACCTAGAGAAGTGCATGTGAGATTCACTAAAAAAGCGGTCAGAAACCAGATTTTACAAATAGTAAGGAGTACTACAATAAAACACAAAACTAAATAAATTGTGATACTAAAACAAGCACCAAGAACAGTGAAATAAGAAGAGCCTACCAATTTCTGACAAAATGCCTGATTAAAAAAGGAGTGAACTTTAGATGGTTGATCCCAGAAGGATTAATAGTTAACTGGCAAGAACAAAGACATAGATTAGACTCGTTGGAAAAGGCAGAATCATTCTATAGACAAAATCTGGAACTCCTGGAAGATACAACACCAAGAGAAGAGGGATAGACGAAAAACCAAATAGAGAAGGAGGAAGGCAGAGAAAAACAAATAAGGGAATTAATAGAACGAGAGGAGAGAACAATAAGAGAAGGGGCGAGAACAAAAGACCTGAAAGAACAAAGAGTAATTACAGCAACTAGTCAATTAAACAAGTAAAAATGGAAAAAGAAATAAAAATTATTTCATTAAACATAAATGAACTAAATTCGGCAATAAAAAGAAGAACATTATTTAATAAATTAGAGAAATTAAAATTTGAAATTATAAGTCTGCAAGAAGTTCACATTAAGAAATAACATAGAAAATATTTAGAACATAAGAAATTTGGGAAAGTATACACATCACTAGCAGACCAAGCTAAAAGAGGAGTTGCCTTATATATAAAGCAGGAGATTCATTCAGAAATGATCAATGAAAATTCAGAAGGCAGAATATTGATGGTGGAAATAACGATAAACTTTAAAAAAAATCTTAATAGTGGCAATTTATGCCCCAAATGACAATCAAGAAGAATTCTATCGAAATCTACACAAACAAATTACAGATTATGAATATGAGGATAATGCATGATGGGAGATTTCAATGCAATGGTGAACAAAGATTTGTACTATAGAACAACAAAAGCAAATAAGAAACAGAGAAAAATACTTTGAAAAACCTTCTTTACAATGATGGATGAATGAACTCTACAAGATGTATGGAGACAAAGAAATATAGAAGAAAGACAATATACTTTCTACTTGAATAGACATTTATCACGGTCAAGAATAGACATGATCTGGACTTCTGTGGACTTGTTAAATAAAACAGATAAAATTGAAATTGAAACAAATATATGGGCAGATCATAACCCTATAGTGATGAAATGGAAAGGACAAAGGAGAAGATCGAGATGGACATTGAATCAGAGATTATTAAATGAGAACAACTTTCGAAATTATATTGAAAAAGAATTAACTTTCTTCTTCAGTGTAAATAAAAAAGAAGATATTTCACTACAAAATGTATGGGACACTTGTAAGGCTTATATTAGAGGTCTTGTAATGACATATTCAGGAAAACAAAGGAAACAAATGAATTTTTTTTAAAAGGAGGTGGAAAAAGAATATAAAAGGCCTTTGTGGTGCATTCTGGAAGAGATGGAACACAACCACCACCATTCTACCAAGCATAGGAGAGTGTAGTTTGACCTCTGAGCAGAGTTAAATTGAGAAATCACCAGTTGGAGAGAATCATACTGGGATAGTCCACTTTATTCACAATGTGGTATGCATTTTAATTCTTAGTCATTCCCTTACTGAGCTTGTGGTTCATAGATTTGTTTTTAGAAGTGTAAAACAACAAAAATAGGGTGCATGAATTGGCTGAAAGTATCATAAAATCATGAAGCATTCCTTTGAACTGAAAATGAAAAAAAAAAGCTTTAAAACCAACCAGCAATTCAGGCAATTAGTGAGGGTTTCTTCTTCAGCCTTCTGTTTTTAATAGCATTTGGGGGGGGAAAGCAAACAACTGTTGTGTGAGCAGATTTTTTTTTAAAGTAATCTGAAAAATATGAAAGCGCTAAGACTCCAGGCTGAATATTTAGAGTGCTAATAAAGCATGATCTATAAACAATTGACAATTGCTAAGCTATTGTAGGTTTCTGAATTAGTTCCACTCTTTGAGTCAATTCATGTAATAATGAACTCTAGCATCAACCAGTTCTAGACATCTGTGACACCCAAAAAACAAAAATAAAAAACCTGTGCTATTATCTATGCCATTTGGATTGTGAAGTCATTTTGCGTTGAAACTGTTTGAATGTCCTTTTGCCAATTTGTGTAATTATAGCATAGAAATATATTTACATATTGCCAATAGGAGCTTCTGCAAATCTTAAGGTCCTTAAACTTTTCTTCTTACAAGCTGAGTATAAATCTTTGAGACATTGGGCATGAATGTTATGAACACTTGAACTATGACTTATCTAAAGGAAAGGGAGATCTGTCTGCACTCAGCTGGGAAACTCATGTATGAACTTTTGAGCCTTCAGGTCACTACTAATAAACACAGAGTGTTTCTTTCTGGCTGAATATATTAAACTGAAAGAACAATGTGATCGCTGACATTTTGACTGTAAGGATCCATGTTTTTCTGGAAAGATATGGTTGAAAAAAGATTGATTAAGCAGGTATCAATGAAAATATTGCCTGCCATATTATTTATGGGCATTTTCATTCAAACAAAGATATCTACTGAAATGTAGCTAATTGCCAACTATTAACCCAACCGGTTAAAAGCCACGAACCTGTAGTGAGGGAAGAAATCTTCATAAGTTGAAGGTTTTCAACTTATTTTCTGGATGTGGTTCGGTGTTTCATGAATTTCATCGTGTGAATGTGGGAAAAGGAAAGATACACATTCTGGAAATGTTTGCAGAGAAAATGCAACTAATAAGAAAGAGTCTTACAGCTCGTATTCAATTCAAATATCAGTATATTGCATGCAAATAACATTATTACTAAGTGATTTAATTCAGCTGATTATAAACATCACTACAATGCAATTACTATCCTTCTCCCCAAAACACAAGCCAAAGTCAAGAAGGAAAAAACTGTAGAGAAGAAAAGTTCATAGCCCTTTCAAAAAGGTGATCTAAATATACTGCACATGAGAACAGTATCTCTTTATGTAAGCATGTAAGTCACTGATTCCAACCCATGCATTCATAAAGGTGCTGCATGGCTTATATATCCATATGTGCTATTTCTTGATGAATCATATCAATATATAACCCATTTTCATATCAGTAATTCTTTGAAGTGTGGGCCTTTTTAAAGCCAGCAATTGTTTTTAATCAGTGTGAACATTTCAATTTGCTTAGCAACAGAAGTGATTTCTCATATATTCTATCTCTAGAATGTCCAGATAGATCCTTTCCTTTCATTCTGGTAAGATTAGAAATTCCAGCAGAGCCTATGGAGTATTTTCTTTAGATATTTGTGTTACATTCTGTGTGTTCTGCCTACAGATGAAGTGCCAGGCCGAGTACTCCAGGTTCCTCTGCCACACTATCACTGTCTCAGCATGCTTGTTGTTGCAATATAGAAATGTCTTTTCACTTGGCATGACAGTGGGGCAAGGATTAACTCACCTTAGTGAAAATGCAGTAAGTGATACTGCTTACTGCTGTAAGTCTTATCTCATTATTATGCTGATTTTTCCATAGCAAATCATGCTCTGGAAAGAATTGAGATAATTCCTAATAATTCAGCATATAAGCATATGAAATAGTCATACATTAGTAGATTAATCAAACCATCTTATTAATGCCCTGTATGAAGGCTGAGCTTCATAAAAACAATGATGTCAGGATGAAAAAAGGAGATTTAATTTCTTTCTCTACCCTCAAATCAGTCCATACACAGAACTATGACAATCAGATCCTGAGATGTAAGAGATAGGGCTATACAAACGTGATGGTGCATTTGAACATCATTAGATCAGATGGTGTTACTGGATGCACCTACCAAATGAACCAGAAAGTAATTAATTGCTAGAGTGAGAAGCAGTCAGGTCCCCATTCTTATGGGTTTTAAGGGTTCAAAATAAAGTCACCGACTTTATGCAACTAAGATGTTTCTAAGTGCTTTCACAAATGGAGAAAGTTTGTAGATGGAATTTTAAAAAGTGTCTTTGATTTAATCAGAGCATAGTTCCTAAATTAATAAAAGGGCTTTACTTTTGAAGGAAATCATGTCATAACATCTGAAGTTAGGATTTGTTTCTCTGAGACTTATTCCCACCTGCTCCTGGGTAAAGTTATATTATTTACCTTGGCTTACTTTAATAAGTTATTGCTCCATCTACAATCTCCAGCTCTGATAACATTGTCTAATTTTAGTATATCCTCACTTGAGCCCTTGGTGCATAACAAATACAATCCACAGTGAGGAATAGAAGGGGTTTGAGCTTCCTTCATTGAATAATATATAACAGAATGGAAATGTAATATATAAATGCAAATAAAATAGCTGTTTCCCTACTTTGCTTTTCTCTGAGGTTTCCTTTTTCCGCTTCTTTTCTGATAAAGGATTCATTTGCTTTTGTTGAAATCTGATGTCTTCCAATGTGAAAAAAAACACTTCTTCCATGGTTAAACATTTGTTGCAGAACATTTGGCTGTTTCAGGATGTTTCCAGATTGAGAGATCCTAGTGTTACCACCCCAAAGATACTGTGCAGTTACTCAGCCTTTCATTCCTCAAATGTAAAAAAAAAAAGAGATGACAGTGAGAAATCACAGGAAGATTGCAAAGAAAAGACTATGTTCTCTATTCCAACATGCACTACACAATATGCACATATTACCAGATACAATAAGTTGAACTCCAGTATCCAGACTTCTAAGGTAACAAGGCTAATTCCATAATAGCCGAAAATTCTAAAAGTTTTTGTTTAGGATTCCCCAATACTTTGGGAATGAAGGGTATATTTGGACTACTGAAGAATACTATGAATGTTCTCAAAATATTTGCCATGGAGAGGGTGGCCAATCAGAAGATTAAGAATGTTGCGCCAGCCAACCAATTAATTTTTTTAAGAATATCTGTGGAATTTAAGTAGTGCTCAGTAGTATTGTTAAGAATATAAATTATTCTTTAGGCCAATGTTTTGTTTTGCAGCATGCTAGCTTTCCTATTAATTTTAAATTATTTTATCTATCACTATCTTGTCCTCTTTCTTTCTCTCTTATTGTCTCAATCGCTCTCTCTCCCTCCCCCTCCCTCTTTTTCTCTGTTCACCTCATTTCATTTCACCTTCTACCTCCCCCTATCGCTCATGTTTTCAATCTGTCAAGTAGACTGTTTTTGGACATGGGATTAGTGTTCTTTCAAAAAAGCAATAGACCCCTGTTAAGGTCACACAGACCACTTCTATACTTGTAACATGTCAGTTGGTCAGTATGAAAAGTGGCAAGGAGAGCAGAAGGGAATAATTCTGTGTTGTTTTTCCATTAGCAGGTGGTGCTTGCTGGGAAGGGGAATGAAGCTGAGGAATCCATCAATCACGTTCCTTACTGTTACAGGTTATCTTTCTTTAGCAACCAACAATTTGGACCAGCAACTCAGTTGTTAAGTGAAGTAGTTGCTAAGTGAGATTGCTGAGTTGTTAAGCAAAATATTGCTAAGTGAAGCCACCATTAGCGTATGATCTTACTTCAGCATAACTTTGCTTTGTAGACCTGCAAAGGTCATAAATATAAATTTGGCTCATCAAGTTACTTTTTCATCATTGCTGTAACTAAATTGTTGCTAAAGAAGAACAACCTGTTAAACCGTCAAGGCAGAATAGGATGCAGCAATACAAGAATGCCAGCACAATTTTCAGATGACTTATAGAGGTCAGGAAAGGATTTTAATTCCGCTGTCTAGCTGAGTCAAAACGACTGTATTTTATATCACAAAACAAAAGGAAATTGTATTGTTTTGGAAAAGATGGATCAGTCTGCCAAATTCTGGGGGAAAATGTCTCCTTTAAATTCTGATTATGGAGGGAAGAGATGAAAAAGGTTGTAGTTTTTAAATATATATATATAGGAACAGATCTGACAGCATTTGACGATAAAAGATCCAATATCCTTTCACAAAGCCCCATGATTAGAGTCTGACCTGTTAGAAAGGGATTCTTAATTTAGCTCCATTGTTCTTTCCATTCTGCAACAAAGCTGCACCTCCTGGGAGTGTCTGCCTCCCTGAAATGCACCGAAGAAGCAAATCATATCTTTATACCACTGGCAATCCCACTTTATTCTGAGTCAGATTAAAAGATCTTGCTTCACTTTATGAAAGCACAGAAAAAGGTGCGATGTAGCTTGATATGACTCAGGATGTAAGAAATAGCAAATCCCAGGGCATATCCTTACTTAGAAAAGAGAAGGATACCTTTTTCCCCAGTGTGGCTGATCTATAGAGGGGACAATTTCCCAGTTTCAACTGAAATCTAAAAGCTTGAATAAGGAATATATAATTTATACAGAACTCTCTGGCTAGAAAGTCAGAATTATCTAACCATTTTGCCACCACTTTTCAGCAAAGGGCTTCCTGCTTCAGTAGACTTTTGGCCTGCCAAGTAAAATATTTATTGACCTTAGTGAATTTTGAATTTTAGCTGACTGGTGTTCCATGCAAATGTTGTGATTTGTTTTGCTTGGCAACCTTGAATATAGAAAGGCAGATATTTGTTGGAGTAGATGAAATTCAACACAATTTCCAACATCTTTCTGCTATTCAGTAGTGCAAAACAATGAAACAAAAGCATTGATCCCAGGTGGAACTATGACACTGCCTGTAGCATTATCAGAGCCTTGGAGTCATTGTCAAAAGCCCCCGGGGGGGGAAAATGCTTTGGACACAAATGAGCCTTTTTTCCCTCTGAACCTTTGGAAGGAAAGCCTGTAAATACTGAGCAGATTCCAAATCCATCTGAGAAAAATATGTCTGTTAAAGAAGATTGGACGGTGCACAAAGAAGACAATTTTCCTTCATTTCCTTGCTGACATGATTTAAGAAAAGCAGGTTTTACGTGTCAAATTGACACCCATGTAGGTGCATGTATGTACAGATGACAATAGATGATTGATAATGCTAAAGGAATTTTAAAGGCAGTACAATACTGGTGAATGAGGGGCCCCTTTTTATCTAAGTCTGTATCCCTATACTGAATACCTGCTCCACCAGATCTTTTCAACCAATATAGCTGCAATAAAGCACAATAAAAGAAGGCACCAAACAAAGAAAGGTTAACATAAGCGATTTGTTTATCAGATGCCATCCTGTCAAGTTCAACTTCTGGTGATTGCAAGGACAAATGTTCGCCATCTTGACTTTAGTAATAATTTGCAGCTCTTTCTAGGACAGTGCTGTACAGAGGGCCTCAGGCTACAATAGCAATTAGGACTGGGATTTCCAGCCATACATGTTGTAAAACACAATGTCATGTGATCACATTGCTTAGTGATGGCAATTCCCACAGTCTAGGTTACGGTCATAACCCCAGGATTATGCAAATTGTTATCTGGCAAGACAAGGGAGTTTCAGGCAAGCAGGCATGAGGGTGCCATGGGGGTCAGTTTTATAATTGGGAGAAGTGAGAATAAAAAGAAAATAGGATGTTCTAAACAGAGATGGAGGTTAATAGGAAAATAAAGAGGCTGTTAGAAAATGGCTTGGCGCTCAGAAGAATATCAGAATATGAATGTTTGGCCAAGGACAGTGCTTGTCTCTCAAGGAATAGAGAAGAAATAAATTCAAAGACATGCTAGGAAAGGTATAAAAGTTGAAGAGCTGAAGTGAGAAGAGATCACTAAGTTCAGGGAAACAGGAAACAGAAGAGAAGACAACTGTTAGTCTAAAATAGGGACAGTCTGAGGAAATAAAAGGCAAAGCTTTAAACAAAGAAAGACTTCTCATGAGTAAGCAAGAGGGGGGAAAGCAGGCGCTTCTCTCTGCAGCGCTTGGCTCTGTTTGGGAGTTGAAAGCATTCAGGAGTATCGGCTGACAAGTTTAGCCAATGCAGAGACAGAATGAGAAAAAGAAACTGACAGTTATACTGGAAAGGAAATTGGCCAGTGAATTCACTGGGGAAAGATGGAGGCTTGAAGTGACAAGCAGTGAAGCCAGCTGGATGAAATGGCCCAGAAGGAGGGATCAAGCAGCCAGGCAGAGAAGAGAGAGAGAGAGAGAGAGAGAGAGAGAGAAATCACTACATGAGACTTTTGTAGAGGCAGCTTTTGGTTTGGGCAGTTTATTTAGAAAATTTGTATGGATGCTCATCTCACCTAAAATAGTCCACCCATCTCTGAGTAGTGTAAAACCTTTAAAATAGAATAATAAATATATAAAGCAATTATTTAAAAAACAATCAAAATTCAAAAATAAAGCCATCAGCTACAGGAGAGAATATTATACAGTATGATTAAACACAATGCTAGGACCATCTTAAAATATCCTGGTTTCCTGGGACCCATAGTCCAGGTGACAAACCAGGTCTTGACAATTTATGGAATATTAAAAGGGATAAAGCCAACCTCACTTTGGAGGCTGGGGAAAAGTATATTCTATAAATGGCCCCTGTCACGGTGTGCTCTGATTTGGAGTCAGAGGAGAAACTGACAACAAGCAGCCAGAACTAATTCCAGAAGGTCCGACGGATGACAAGTAGTCAACTCCAGCACCACCAAACAGCCAAGGATATTATAATTATTATATTATAATTAATTAATAATTGAATAATTGAATTGAATAAAAGCGAGCCCAGAGATATTTCCACAGAAGAGTCCTCCAGTCCTCTGCTCACAACAGAATACTTTATGCCACCAGGCTTGAAATTTTGGGCTCAGACAATTTAGAACTACATCACCTTTGGTCTGACCTCAGCATAGTACACAAATTATCTGCTAAAACGTCCTACCTGTCAATAACTACTTCAGCTTCAACTGCAATAATACATGGGCACACAATAGATACAAACTTAATGTAAACCGCTCCAAACTCAATTGCAGAAAATATGACTTCAGCAACAGAGTAGTCAATGCCTGGAACTCACTACCTGACTGTTGTTACATCCTCAAACTCCCAAAACTTTAACCTTAATCTGTCTACTGTTGACCTCAACCCATTCCAAAGAGGTCTGTAAGGGGTGTTCATAAGCGCACCAACGTACCTACCATCCCTGACCTACTGTCCTCATTTATTCATATCCATTTCCTGTATTCATAATCATATCTGTTATACATGCTTGACAAAATAAATAAAATAAAATAAATAAATAAAAAATTGGGAGTCCTGTGATTTTTCCAAGTAAATTGGAGGCCTACATATTCCACAGAATCTTTTGATCCTAAATGCCTGAGAGAAGTCATTCCATATGAATAAGATGTTGATGATAAAACTACAATTTCCCCTTCCCATCTGTAAGTACAGTGAGCCTCATGGACTTCTTCAAATTAAAGGGCAACCTGGCTGAGTGAAGAATCTCACTTTACATGATCTAACTTTTCTTGGAACCTTGAAGGAAGTTTGGCTAACCAGGTCATTGGCATAGGCAATAGGTGCAGACCATCAAAGTTGTGGCCAACCTCAGGCAGTGATTTCTATAGAATGACATTAATGACCATTATAAATAACAATGGATTTAAAGAATTTCCATGTGGGCCATTCTCTTCTTCAAAATGGAACTGGGATCTCAATAATTTACATAGGTCTATAAAGGGCCTGTTGGTTTTGCTGCCATCACCACACCTTTTTCTCATTAGAAAATTACCGTATTTGTATTTCTTTCTTCTGCTTCAGTAATAAGGTAATACAGTTTGATGGGACATGTGGAAGGTATAGCATATTTTAAAATTATATTTGAATGAAGAATCGCATTAACTTTAATTATACCACTTTAAAACCATTATAAACAAGTTAAGTTGAGATTACAGTTTAGATGAGCTTCTTTTGACTCTCACAGCAAAATAAGTAATAGCCGACATTGTAAAAAATAGAATGATTACTAATCTTTGCCTTTCCTGACTATATGACAGATATTTCTTTTTGGGCATTTTAAAATGGCATTTCAACACTATTTCTTTGATCGCTCAACAGTGAACACATGAAAACCTATTGCCTTCAATATGAACTGCTTGAAAATCCAAATCACAGAACTTCTATTATACATATTGAAGTGCTGGGGCTTCTTGCAGTTTCTAATTGCTGCAAAGAGGGTGAGGCAGTTTCTAATTGCTGCAAATTCACACCAATCCCAGATAGTTACATGATCTCTTTTCCCTCTACAACTGACGGCTGCTTTAACACCAGCCAGTTCGGTGTAATGGTTAAGACATCAGCCAAGAGAGCTTGACTTCTAGTCCTGTTTTCAGCACAAAGCCAGCTGAACGACCTTGGGCCAGTGACATTTTCTCAGCCCCAGGAAGAAAACAATGGCAAACCACTTCTGAAAATCCTTGCCAAGAAAACTGCTGGGACTTGTCCAGGAAGTCTCTAAAAATTGGACATGATTGAATGGAAAGGGGAAAAATATGCATGGGTTTGGGACATATAATCAGACTAGTAAATAATTCTTGTTTTTTTTTAATTGCTTTAACAGACATGGCTGGTGATGAGTGGTGGGAGAAGATGGCAGAAGACTGCTTTTGGCAATTTCACATTAGTAGGTTTGAGGAAACACAGGCTAGTTCTACTGTAATGAATGCTTGCAAAGGCTGCAGTGAGACAATCATTGACTTTTGCAAAGCTGGATCTGATGGTTTGCATAATTACCACTGAGAAGTAGAAAACTAGTGAAAGTAGATACTTTTGGGTATGTTGATGGAATACTTAATAAAATGAAAAAGTTGAAGATCTGCAGATGCTGGTAAAAAGATAGTAGGTAATATATGGTCTGTGCAAGAAACAAATCTTTATCATAAGCCCTAATATATCTGTGTAATAGCATGATTCTATCTCATTTGTTATATAGAAATGAAAGTTTGGGTATGTCAGGAAAAACATACAAATAAGTGAAATGCTGTCCATGTACAGTAGATAGTTGGATAGATTGAGTGGAAAAACAAAACAGATGGTAAAAATGGATGCATAATGAATAAATCTGGAGTCAATACAAAAGTGAGTAGCTTCTATGGAATAAGTATATTTAAATGGTTTGGTCTTATAATGTTTATAAATGAAAACTGAATCTGAATGATAGTGATTATAATTGACAAAAAAGGAAAGTCTGCGTAAGTGGCAGGTAGATGGAATAGATGAGATCCTCAGAAAGAGAGAAGTGACAAGCTTAACAAGCAAAAGATAATGGACAAAATGATATGTAGACATGAAGCAAAGACAGAAAGACATGGAATCAGTTAATGGTTTTAGAACGAGCTGGATATAATTATATTTTGTTTTCTTTCCTTATCTCATATTTTTATATATTTGGCTTGCCATTTCTTATTCTTTTTCTGCGTTTCATATAAGATATACTCACACCAAAAAATAATAATGTGTATTATATTTGGGGACACACACAAAAGCACTGGGAATTTGGGCTTACCCCGAATACCAGAGTAGTAGGATTCCACAAAGAGCCTAAATACTCTTGACATAGAAGGTAAATACAATTGCCATGTTGGAACATGCCAGAGATCGATCAAATTCAGTATCTTAATTCTACAAGAGTCAACATGATACTAGCAAGAATTTCATAAGCGGGTTCTGATAACAACAATTTTCTTCTATTCTTCTTCCTTTGTGGCACACTATATCTAGCCTGACCTATGGCACATTCAATGGCACACTATATTTAACCTGAGAATCTTCTAATACTCTATCTGTAGGTGTTCCTTAAGTCTTCTTTTATTTGAAGGGAGTGACATTAGGTTAGTGCTGGAAAACACCTTATGCCACATCTAAATTCAGACAGAGAAAGGTTTTTGTCCAGTACTCTGAATAGTATCTCTATAAAACAAAACAAAAATGGAGTAAATGGACTAGTAACTAATTGTAACTAAGTGACTCGTTTGTATGTAGCTTAATAGCCTTTTCCACACAGTCAGTAAACAGATGTATTGAAGTCCTAGGGCATTTCATGCAGATGGTGCCCCTCCCCCACACCAATAGCGCACCTTCCTTTCCCCAGCCTGCAGTATTTTATTTATTTATTTATTTTATTTTGTCAAGCATGTACAAGATAACAGGTATAAGTATAAACATGGACATGAGCACAGGAAATAAGTGCAAATAAATGGGGACAGTAGGACAGTGATGGTAGGCACGCTGGTGCGCTTATGCACGCCCCCTTACAGACTTTTTAGGAATGGTGTGAAGTCCATGGTAGACAGTTTAAGATTGAAGCTATGGGGGTTTGAGGATGTAACAACAGAGTCAGGTAGAGCATTCCAGGCATTGACCACTGTATTGCTGAAGTTGTATTGTCTGCAATCACGTTTGGAGCAGTTTACCTTGAGTTTGTATCTATTGTTTGCCTGTGTATTATTGTGGTTGAAGCTGAAGTAGTCATTGAC